>BGNK01003666.1:2092-68919 GCA_003297005.1 Symbiodinium sp. clade A Y106 | reverse complement strand
CAGTCTCCTATCACTGCCTTTCAAGCGCGTGAAATCTGAAAGCCTCTCATAGACCTGTTGTGGTACGACAGAAACCCTGACAGGAATCCTAGCAAAAAGCAGAGAGAACGCGAAGCTCAATAACACAGCTCGGAAGCATGCCGATGATGGCCATCATTGCCAGACGTCCGTTGGCAAGCTCTGCCGCGAGCCTCCTGAAAAGCATCACGGGCTTGGAGCTTCTATCCCGGTTAGGCTTGGCACTTCCCCACATTCCTGCTTCCCAAAACCTCCAGACTGTTGCCTTCTTCAGTCGATAAGCAACATCCTTGAAAACCACCTGGTCGTCGTCTCAGCAGCAAGACCCGCAACTGTACTGCCAGCTGCGCCGTGGGGATACGTGGCGATGTTCCGGCTAGCGGCTAGCTATTCTTGCTACTACTGCTACTACCATCACCACCACCACTACTACTATGCCTCGACATCTAGAATCCGAAGCCAAAAGACCTCAAACAGCCCAAGACCTTCAACATCAACTGATAAACCCAAGCCCACAAGGCCCTCCCCTCACTCCCGAACATGCACCCTCTTTAGCTCCTCTNAATCCGAAGCCAAAAGACCTCAAACAGCCCAAGACCTTCAACATCAACTGATAAACCCAAGCCCACAAGGCCCTCCCCTCACTCCCGAACATGCACCCTCTTTAGCTCCTCTTCTTCGTCTCGTCGTCACCGGCGGAGAAGAAAGGGGGCTTCCAGCCGACGTCGCCGGCCCTGGGAACAGCTTCGATTTTTTTTGTGCGGGGGGCGGGGGGTTGGCCACAGTTTATGTGACGATTCACTGAATGGCTGTTTACTGGCTCGAAACAGGTTTGACTAAGGCTGCTGCCAGGGCTACATGCCCGTCGTTGCTGTTACAGTATCCGAAACGGTTTTACCCAGTTGTATATGTCTGGCTCTGGACGCCGCAACGGGCCGAAAACCCCACTGGGAAATGCAGGACCCCGAAGATTCACCGCTCGGAATTAGATCCGACCCTGTCCTACACCTCAGAGCTCTGCAGCCCTAGAGCCTTAATCCCTGGAGCTTCAGAGACTCTCAGCCCAAGGGGCTTCTTGCTGCCCCAGGCATCCTCACCGAGGCCGGAGGAGAACCTGAGGAGCAGGGTCTCGAATACAGCAAGAACGAAGGGTTTAGGGCCTTAGCGTGATAAGATCTAGCACTTGCTTTGGGGCATCAGCTTAGCGATCAGGGCAAGGACCGTCGCGATGGGTGATGCTCAACACACGACTGTGGATGGAGATGGTTCAGGACTCAATACCCGTCAGAATGAACCCGGCCATGACTTAGCATACGTAACGGTGTTCGCAGCAGTGCTACAAACTCAAGTGATAGTCGCTCAAACTGCCAACACTTGCTGGTGTCGCCGATAGAAGTCATGAGACCAGCACCAGCACCAGCACGAGAACGAGCACCAGCACCACCACCACCACCACCACCGCCACCACCGCCACCACCACAACCACCACAACCACCACAAACCACCGCAACCAACACAAACGAAACCACAACCGCGAGAAATGTCCGACCAAGCAAGCATTTGAACACGATGCTCATGAGTCATGTCATGACCAACAACAGTTGGGGCTGTGGCTCGACGAATCCGCAGTAGGCAAAGATCTGGAACCAGCCNATGTCCGACCAAGCAAGCATTTGAACACGATGCTCATGAGTCATGTCATGACCAACAACAGTTGGGGCTGTGGCTCGACGAATCCGCAGTAGGCAAAGATCTGGAACCAGCCTGGCGCACATCTAGACATTCAGGCTCTGGAGGGCCTTGATTCGGACTGGCGCAGACCAAGACGTGGATAGATGCAAAGTGGAGCCCTGCATGCTCATTGCGGCTAGTGGCGAAGATTTCCGAGTGAGAAGCTGAAATGTCAGATGCGTTCAGTCGCTTTTGAATTTAACCCCACACCATCATCTTTCTTATCTTCATGATATTCGTCATCATCGTCATCATCAAAGCAGGCTTCACAAGCCTGCCTGCGAACGGCACCACCTTCAAGGCGGCCAGGCCGTTGGGGATGTCGGAGAAGTTCAGGTCCTCAGCTTGCGAATTCGGTGGGTTTAAGGGGTCGTCAGGATGCAGCATCTGGGGTTGAGCCTTTCTGAGGGCTTCAACAACAAAACTGCAAACACGATTTACTGGCAGGGACACGGCATGTGTCGTGAAGTCAAGTGCACTGAGCCGGCAAGAGCCCATGCAAATGGCAAGTAATGCGTACAGAAGATTTGCACATAGAAAAAGTTTGTATGACGACATAAGACACAGTAAACAATAAACTAGTCTTGTCGCTATCAGTGACCTTTAGTAAAGGCAGAAGATTGAAAACAATATGAACAGAGCAACATGCCTATGATCACCAGGCATATCATGCAAGCAGAAGAAGTCAGGAACAAGAGCCGTCACCAAGGAAGCGAACAGCTGATGATGTCGATAACGCTCGGTTTACAACAGCAGGCAACCAAGGAGAGATTGAAAGACGAAGAGCGGCACTTGGTGATTGACGTGTAGAAGGCAAGCTACGCACGCAAGTGACATCAACTGTGAAAGCGGTGGTAGAGGAAACTGATCAACTTTGCCTACGGCCTACGTCCCTAGATCCTCGCCCACATCACTCGTATCAATGCGCACAAGCCACAGTGGCACAGATGCCTCCCCACTTTCCGGCGATCTCCGGGGTGATGTAGCCTCGGACCCGGCCATAGGCTATAACGGGACTTCTACAATGTGCTGTCAAGACTAACACGGACCAGAGCTTAGGTGTCTTCGGAAATTCGGGGATCTGCAGAGCTTGCAGTATGGCTGGAGTCTCTGGGTCACGCTTGGGGCTTGCTGACTGAAGGGTCTTGCATGTCTCAACCTTACAAAGCCTAAGGCGCGCATGGTTAAGGCGGTTAAGGGTGTTTACCTGGGTATCTATCTGTTTCCCTATCCGCCTATCCATCCACTGATCGATCTTTCTTACACAGCCTCTGGATTGGCAGCCATTTTTGCTGGACGAGGCTCAACAGGCGGACCGGTCGCATCATACGTCTACCCACCCTGATCCATGCCCCCAGACCGAAGCCCTTCGACCTTGAGCCCTAACCATCATGGTTTCCAAGGCCAGCAGCCCATGGTTGCCAGCATGGCGACGCGGCCGTGCCTTTGCCAGGAAAGGCATGAGAGTGTCGGGATGCTCTTTCGATAGTGCTGCCTTCCTTGCTTAAACAAGAATGCATGCCTGCGGGGAAAAGCGTTGGCCGGCCGCTAAGCCTAATCGGTCTCTCTCTATCTCTCTCAGTCTCTATCTCGCTCGCTCTCTCTCTCTCTCTCTCTGTCTCTCTGTCTCTCTCTCGCTCTCTCCGTCTCTCTCTCTCTCTCTCTCCGTTTCTCTCTCTCTCTCTCCCCCCCTCTCTCTCTCAAGCAGGTTCGAACTACTCCAAACAGTCCAAAGCGAGCTTCTGCAACTCTCCCACCCAGACAACCACCGGGACTGCCACCACCACCACTACCACCGGGACGACGACCACGACAACTGTTAATTTATACTACTTCCATCATTACCACTACCGTGCAAAACCCTTGTGCATCCTGTCTCGCAACATTGGCTGTGCGTTGAGGTAGTTCGTGGTTCGGGATCTGTCGCTTAAGGATTTCAGGTTCGGGGGAGGTGAAAAAGGAGGTAGCTTGACGGGTCGAAATCAAGCTTAGCGCAGCTGCTTGATCTCAACGGCGCGGCGTCGCTTGAAGTTGTCGGCGCTGCCGTCCTGTCAACATGCAGAGTTCGCTTGTCCGATCACAGGAAGTCGACTGGGGGCGGTGAGTCAGATCAACTCAACACCACATGCCAGGGGAACAGTGGCAAGTCAAGCTCCAAGAATCCCGGCTTCCTCCAAACATGCTCCATGCCCGCCGCACATCGTCATCATCATGATCATGATCATGATCATCATCATCATCGTCATGATGACGACAGCGATGACGATGACCAGAACAGGATGATGATGATGATGATGAGGAGGAGGAGGAGGAGGAGGAGGATGATGAGGATGATGGTGATGATGACGACGACGAGGTGAAAACCAACGAGCCTGGAATAGGAGGGGGCGAGGCCGAAGATCTTCATGCTGATGAAGATGACGTGACGTTGTTCGTTTACATCTAATGAGACGACCGAGTCTTTTACAATCTTGCAAGAACGTACCTCAAAAGAGGTTTACCCGGTACCCTGAAAAGCAAACCCCACATAACTATGTTGCACGTGACTGTCAAAGTCCTTGGTGAATCCGACAGGATCCCAAAATCCGAGAGGCGGCTGAGCACCCAGCTCCTGACACAGGCTCATGTTTTCGGGCTTCTTCTAACCGGACTTGGGTGTGGTATGTAAGGTTGCCAATATTCTGGCTTCAAAAAAGCAGTTGTTTCGGTGCCCCCTCTTGAGTTGCAGTAGCATAAAACCCCTACTGTACTTCTTCAGGCCGCTGGAAAACGCTGTTGGGCTCTCCCCCAATGTACCTTCGCAAATCCTGACCCTGACCCCAGAGACACCCCAGACCTCAGCTGTAGACGTGTCTCACCCTTCTTACCTTCTTGGTACGCTGATGATGATCGTAATGATCTTTGCTATCGTAACCTTCATTGTTGCTGTTGTTCCCCTTACTATTATCAATATTATTATTATTATCATTATTATTATTATTTGTAGTAGTAGTAGTTGTTGTTGTTGTAGTAGTCGTCGTCGTCGTCGTAGTAGTGTTATTATTTTTAATTGTTATTACTATTATTACTGTTATTATTGCTTCTCGAAGAAGCATGAGGACCAGGTCCTGCTCGAAGGCGCGCAGGGGCGAGTCGGTGTACAGGGCCCAGTCACCTCGGTGGAGTGTCTCCGAGACCCCAATGGCCCAACGGCGTAGTTCAGGGTTGTTGCAAGAGGCACAGGTAGAAGCAGGTGCTCCTCAGGTTAAAACCGAGAAGAGGACACAACCAAGAGGGAGATGGATGAAAGATTTATATTGGATGTCTAAGGCCTTGGGGGTTGTTGCTCGGTCTTTTCGGATTCCGTGCTCCGGCCATATTGAAAGAAGACCCGGCAGAATGCCAACACACGTAGACTTGTCATTGCAGATCATGGGAAAACAAGAACTGAAAGATAGCCGGTCTCCGGGTTTAGGGAGTTTGGGGTTCAGGCTTTCGATCACTAGGTAGCGACGTCTGTCCAAAGGGGCAGAGCAGAGCCAAGAACAACAAACCCTTCATCACAGGAATGACGGCGCTCGCAGCCGGAATCAGGACCCCTTGCAGTCCTGGAGCCTTGCCACCCTGAAGCTAAGCTACCAACCAAGAAGCCGGAGGGCCTTCCAGAAGCCTCGAGACATCTGCACTGTAAGCCCTAAACTTACGGAACCTCCTAACCGAAGGCCCCCCCCCCCTCCATAATTACCTTCAGCAGTCCCTATAGGGCTCTTTATTATTAATACTTACACTGTAACATAACCCCCACCCACCCCTCCCTTCAGCGCTTTTTTAAGCCAGGGCTCCCCAGGCAGAGCCGGTGAGGCCATCCTGGAAGAGCATGCCTGGGTCGGAGAGAAGGAGCATACTATTAAACTCAGGGTTCCTACGAAAGAAATCCCAAACCCCCTTCTAACCTAGGTTAGTGGAGTTTGAATGAATAGGGGTCGAGGGCCAAGTTCTCAATACTCTCCGTGAACTCGGTGCCAGGGTGCCGATGATGGCCATCATCGCAAGGCGTCCGTTTGCAAGCTCCGCAGAGAGCTTGCGAGTGCGCGCCTGGCGCAATCGATTCAGATCTGGGGTCTGGGGAGTACAGTAAGAGCCGGGTTTTAGGTTTGGGGGGGCTTCATCCTTAGCCGGAGCTCGGCCTCCGGGTCGGCCACCGAGGGCAGGAAGCCCAGGCCCAGGTTGCCCTTGCCTCGGCGCTTTTTGGGCGGAAGCCGGGTGTCGCTAGGGGCGATGGCTTTTCGAGGCGGTGGAGGAGGGGAGTCTTTCTTGGAGGTGGCCGAACTTTGAGTTTCGATCCTGCCTTTGGAGTCTCTTTGGGGCTTCGGGGGTACGGAGCCGGTAAGACACAAGGCAGAGATTGAAAAAACACCGCAGCCCCAATCAATAGAGACGCATGAGCAGGCCAACACGGTTACACAGGGCCCGGGTCCATGAAGAAAAACAGAAGAAAACTAAATTTCACTGCTGTAATAAGATTCAGGCTCCCATATCAAGCTCGCCCCCCTCCCTGAACCACGAGCTCGATCCCAGGCGCCGTAGTTGCCAGGCTCATCGCCAACCTGAGCAGAATCACTTGGTCCTGGGTTTCAAGAAGGTTTTGATCTTAGGGCTGAAAACCCAATTCCTAAGCAAATCCCGAACCCACAACCCTTGAAAGCTCGACCCCGTTAGTCCCGAGGCCGAAATTCCAAATCACCAGAACTCCAACCTCCTACTCGCCCTGCGCCCGATAGCCCCAACCAACTTACATCCTAGACCAGCCAAATCCGAGTCCGATCTGAAAAATAATGTCTAGATTAGATCAAGCACAGCAGCAGCAATGCCAGAAACGTGCAACGGCCTTGGGCGAGACCCTGTAAACAAGTCTGAGCCAGGACCGCCAGGAACTCACGGTATCCCGAGAAACATTGTTTAGGAAGCCACATCCACCTGTGCCCTGCCCTGCCGAAACCCCTGCAGAAAAAAGAGGCTCTGTTCCAGCAGTTGGGGGTTTCGGGTTTACGGCTCCTTCTATTCAGCCGATGGGATTCAAAGCCATAGCCCCCTTCACAAAGCCCCAAACAAGCCCCAAAGAGCACATGAACTGGAGAAGGGGCCGGCTTGTTGATGAAGAGCTCATATGTGCCCAGGAAGGCCACAATCTGCCCCCACCCCTGACCTGTCCACAGGATCTAGCTCAGGGCCTATACGGGCTTGGGGCATGAGGTGCCGGATTAGGGCCAGCCCTTCAAAGTATGTCAAGTGCTTCAGGGCCTGTCTCAGTCTCGGCCTCAGGCTAGCACTTGCTTCCCGACGCCGTGAAAAGTCACAAGCCCCACACTCTTGTTCCAGCAGCTTTCAAAACCATCGGCAAAGTCCGGGCTCTCATATCCCTGAGTCTCTAAGCCCTGCAATCCAGGAGCCTTACCTCCCATACGTCCCAGTGTGGGATTTGGGGTTTTGGACGAGGGCCTTCTGAAGCCGGACCCCTGAAATCCTCCAGCCCCACCAATTTTCAGAACACCCCTTCGAAATCGTTTTGGAAACCTCAACCCCCTTTTTAACACCCTGTAGAAGCCCTTGCATTTGAAGGCGGCCAACAAGAGCCACTCCGGGTGCGCCTGGCACCTTCGTCAAAGCAGCGAGGCCGTTGGGGATGTCCGTGAACTTCAGGCCGAGCTTCGGGGAGAGCTCCTGAGCTTCTTTGCAATAGGGGCCTCATAGGGCTTAGCCTCATGTCCAAGGCACCTTTACAAGGTGTTCTAGGGATTCTAGGGGTTTACTGGGTGTGGCTTGCACACGGTTCTAAAGGGTTCTCTGGGGTTCTAGGATGCCTGCGCTGTTAATAGGGCGTGGCGCCTTTAGGCCTAGAGGGGTTTCGGTTTTTTCGTCTTTAGTGCTTAGGGCGTTGAGAGCTCGAGGCTGTTTGCCCTCCAGGCTGCTTGATGGATTTCATTCAGAAACCTAAATGCCATGTATGCAATCGAAGCTCTTACCCGTCTTACCCTAAAACTTGTAAGCTCTCCGAACAGACCAGCTTGAAGAACCGAGCCTTGGGATGCACGAAACCAAAACTGTTCTGGCAAGCTTCTCCAGGCCAGCGGAAGTATTCCGGCACGATGTAGCCTCGGTCTGGCGTACATAAGAACCCTGCTGAAACCCATGGCCTTGGGTGTGGATTGCCGAGGGCGCTGCCGATGGTCGCGAACATGGAGATACCTTGAGTCACTCGATTTTCATGGGGACATCGGAATTTCGAGATTTAGGACAATTCATGCTTCTGCCAACCCGAGATCCTGCACCTCCTGGAAACCGAGAGCCTTGCCTGAAACTCTCGGAAGGGAGCGAGGCCCCCAAACTCTTTCGAGCGCATGTCATCTACGAACAAGGAGGGGTCCTGAAGCCCTGAGTGTCTCTCTCTGTCTCTCTCTCTCTCTCGCAATCGCAAAAACGGAAGGAGCTACAACTCGCCTCGAGGCAAACGGTCGAAACCCAAGCCAGCACTGGTGCAAAGCGGTGGTCTTGTCCCGGCGAACATGACAATTGTCGGCTTTTATGGAGTCCCAGTTGTAGGCCGCGGTGCGTCCGTGCTTCAGCTCCACCTCGCGGCCTCAGAGCGATGTGGGGTTCATGCTGTGACATTCCACTCCCAGGTTGAGCAGTGCAGCTCTTTCAAAAAGCTTTCTGCTACTTGCCGGTACATACTTAGATTACCCTGAAACCCAGCAGTCAAGCCCTAAAGCCACCCGTAAACCAGGGTATAGTGCTTCGGGATTGGTGTCTGGGACTTGGGAGTCGTTTTCCTTACCGATGGCCCTGCCAAGGCACGTCGCTTGAAGACCTCGGCGTCGCCATCCGCCGAGAGCCCCAGAGGATCCTTTTTAGCTCTAGTGTCTAGAGTCTAGGAGGTTCGGGCTTCAGTGCTTTGGGGTTCGTGACTTTGGGGTTTTGGGCTTGGGGGTCTGGGATTTCCGACTTGGGTTTGGGATTTGGCACAAGGGGGTTGTAGCGAGGGCGCTCGGGGTGGAGAGGATTGGGCAAACCAAGCCGGAGCCATAATAGACTATAGACCTAAGCCGGATAGCCCCCAAGCACAAAACAACACAACCCGACGTCGGGCATTGGGATTTATCCACTCACTCGTAAACTTTTCATTGATTGAGACCACAGGGAGCACATGCAACCGGGGCGCCCAGAATCCCACGGGCGCCTGGACGCCAAGCTCACCTCAGAAACGAGACGGGAATTGACCGCTTGCGAGCTGTGGGTGTTTATAGTGCTTTTGCAATTGGATTGCCTCCCTCAGCCATCGCCTGAACCCAAAACCCGGGGATATACCGGTCACAGCTGAGGTTGGAGTACTCAAGGCATCATGTGAAAGTGGGAAGTAGCACACTGGGAGCGCTGAGGTGACGTACTACATGCACGTGTGTCAATGTATTCTTGTAGGTTTCGGGGCTCAGGATTTGCTGGCTGCAAGGCGCTAAGTTCCTTTTTAGCTGCCAGAGGTGTTTATTCGTCCAGCGTTTGTCGGTTGAGAGCTTGCGGGCTTTCGGACCCTTGACTTTCTGTCTAGACCCTCGCAAACAAAAAGGCTCTCGGTGCGGACTCAAGAGGCCCTCGAAGGCTCGGAGAGGCGAAGCAGTGTACAGCGACCAATCACCTCGATGCCAAGCCAGTGCTTACCACAGCGACAAGCTGGGCTTGGCAAAGCGCTACTCCTCAACCTACGCAAAAGCTCCGCGTTGCAATCGTTCCTGCACTCCTGTGAAATCCCCTTTGATGCCCGTGAAGCCTTGAATTGTTTACACCCCAAGAACCCAAACACCATGCTGTTCGGGAGGTCTTCTTGCCGTGCGGCCCCAAGCAGAGCCAGTAAGGCCGTCCTCCGAGTGCACAAGGCATGAAATTCTTTCGTTGACTAGAACGGGCTTCATGGTTGTTCGCAAGGTCTTTTTGTGGAAACGAGTGACACTGCCTACTTACTGCTTGTTCTAGCCGCTCCTGTATCCGGCTCTTGGTTTCTTTTATGGCTTGGGCTGTTGGCCTGCCCCACTTTCATCCGAAGACCCCCTCTGACTAGGATCGACTGCTTCGCTCCACATGGGCCTAGGTCCGGCTTTAAGCTTCCGGAGCTTGGGTTATTTTCAGGCATCGCAGGTCGCAGCCCATCTTCAGGTGGCAGACCATCTTGAATTGGCTGGTGGGCCCGGCGACAGGAGAACTGGGACAAGAAGCTTTGGCACCTCGCATGTGCTTTTACTGCTGCTAGCGGCTTGGATCTTGCCGAAAGACGAACCAGCCGCTTAACTGCTCAACGCTTAGGACGCCTCTGAAACCCCTGGCTTTCGAGAAAGCCGCGCGCGCCTGGAAGAACATGCCAATGATGGCAAACATGGCAAGGCGTCCGTTGGCCAACCTGAGGCTTCCGGAGCTTTGCCCCTGCTTAGAACTCGGGAGTTGTGCGAAAGCCCCGATCTTTCAAGGCTGAACGAGCCTCCCAAGAGAAGCAACAAGCCCCACATCACAGCCGCCAACTGTAACGCAACTACGCGTAGTTACCAGCATACAGGAGACACAAAGAGCAACTAGCAAGACTACAATATGCCTACACACCAGAGGAAAGATCAGCAGAGTGTTCGGATTTGCATTGAAAGGTTTGCTGCCACGGGGCTCCGCATTGAGCTTCTTCTTTCGCGTCTCTGGGTCCTGCAAAGCGGGAGGTGAAGGCGCAGAGCAAGAAGTGGGGGCTTTTTAGGCTAAGGGTCTTAGAGAATCAACGGCTCCAGCTCAACATCATCACAAGAAGCAGAACCATGATCCAGCAACCGCATCAATGGTATGGTTGTTGTCATTCATCATGGGAACGCGGCGGGCATAGCGTGGGACGGGAGGCATGTTTTCGATATTTCTGAGGAAGCCAACGTCCACGGTGTGGCAAGTTGAATCTGTTGGGTGTCGGGTGTCGGAGAGTTTTGACCATGAGCTAAAGGGATTCAGCGGGACTTTAGCGTGATGGCTCTGCAGGAACGGCGCCTTCGGCTCTGAAGTTGGGCTTGGGGCCTCCGAAGCTCGTTTAAGAACCTCAAGAAAACGAAAGCGCCTACAATCCCCTACCTATCCTTCATGAGTTAATGAGGCCTCTTGCTTGCATGCATCTATAAAAACCATGTTCTTGCTCTGAAGACAGGGTTCAGATTCGGGCTTAGGAAATGGACCCCTGATGCGAAACCTCCACTGTAGTGCTGTGCTGCTTGTGGGGACCACTAAAATGCAAATCCAAAACGAGTTTAAACCAGTAAGCGCAGCATGCGTGCTTCAGGTGTACGACAAGTTTCGGACGTCGGAGTTAAGATTTCATCCACGTAGGTCAAGTCCTCGATGCCGGTGTTCATGATGCCGATGGACCTGGCTAGCGACAGCTCCCAACAACCCTCGTGACCGCAGCCCTCGGGGGTTTCGGGTCCAGTGTTTCAGTCCAAGGTGTGAGGTGTCCTGGGCGGATCGTAGAACTTATAAGATGTCGACCTCTCTATCCATCTATCTGGATACACATGGGATATGCAGCACGCAGATGGACAAACTCAGGGATTGATCGAAAGTTGCATAGATAAATAGATCCCCAGCACCCTGTAGCCAAACGAACTTCCTCCGAGACCCACAATGATCCAAAACCTTCCAAGCGCAGCACCTTTTCGGGTCTGGCACTTTCGCTTTACACTTTCTTCTGGGCCGCGCCTCAATCCGAGGAAGCCGGCGCCGTAGTTGCCCGGCTCATCCTTGACTTGCTCGTTGTAGATCTCGGCGTCCCGCGGAATGCAGCAATTCTTATGCTTTTCAAGATGAGGCTTTGAGGTCGAAAACTTGGAGGTGTGATATCGCTTAGTGGGCTAAGGCCTTTGGGGCTTAAGCTTCAGGGCTGGGCTGCATGGATTAGAGTCATCACGGTTTTAAGCGCTGGTTGACATGAGAACAAAAGTCCAAAGCCTCTTGGCTGCTGGGCGAGGATACTCAAACTACTGCTGTTAAGGCCTCAAAATCACGTCCATTTCGCAGTGTCATCTCGATAGGGAGGGCCGCGCAATCTGATTCCGACAGGTGCAACTACGCAAAGCGGGTTCCATGGTTTTTACCGTGTTGAGCTGTTGACAGAGAGCAAGACATGAAATGGAGCAGGGAAGGTGAAGACTGACGCGGAGGATGAACGCTCCAGCACTTTGAGTTGTAGTTTCCATGCGGGGAACTCGGTACAGACAAGTATGAAGAAAGGACTCCCACTTCGGCTAAATATGCAAAATTATGCAAAGGTATGATCTCATTCTATGCTGACACTAAGTTGCGCTCGCAAACAACCGTACTCAATCCTACGCTCTGGGCACAGAGCTTCTACAGAGATCTGAGTGCCCTGCGTTCACCTCCACGATTCCGGCGAATCCCACGATCTGCAGCCAGCCGAAGGCGGGCACCTGATTGAGCCGGCCATTACGGGGATGGAGCATTTTTGATAACTATTCACATGGAATGTATAGAGTATACGGTTTGTGTTGGCAGGCATTCAATCCCCTCCGCTAAACCCTACTGTACGCGCTGGCCCTAGACTTGACTCTCTCCGAAGCCCCGAGACGAGCCTTGGAGAAAGCGCTCAGGCCGTTGGGCACGTCCTCGAACTTGATGTCCAGGTACTTGGAGAGGTATCCAGGGAACCTTTCAAGTTGCAAGCCAAATCCGAAAGGTAAACGAGCCGAAACCCGTGCCTGCCTGACCCGGCTAAGGCTCAGGAGTTTGCACTTACTGATTTCGAGCCAGGCACGCTTCATGAGCGAATCTCGCCTTAGGGTTCAGGGTTGGGGAGTCAAAAGAAGTCGCACGTTGTGCTTCATAGGAAGCTTCGGAGTGTGGCAGATGCAGAGTCAGTTGCTATTGAGGGTCCACGTCAGGCAATTTGCGGTTGGACTTAGGGCGTCGCGTTCAGCAAACTAGCAACCCCAAGCCCCAAGCACATGCCTTCAATCAAACCCTCGACGTACGTCCTAAAATCGTGCACCACTGGACTTGAAGCCCAAAGCCAAGCAACTTAAAGCCCCCTTAGTAGCACCTTAACGGCTTAGCTGCCCGTCCTGATCTCCACCGCCACCAACACCCGATAGAGGCCTACAAGCCCTGCAAGAGATAAGTGCCGAAGTCCCGAAGAGAACCCAAGCTTCGAACCCCTATGCCCCTATGTTTTAGGGCTCAGGGGACTCTGCGAGCAGAAATAGAAATACCCCAACTTCGGACAAAGCTCAAAGCAGCTCCACACGCAGTAGCCCGACGCGATAGGCCACCAATGTTTGGCACGAACCCCTCAAACCGAAGCCGTAAAGCTCTGCAAAATTGAACCCTGTAAGTCGCAACAAGATATTGCCAGCAGGAGCGCGAAGAATAAGAATGCTACTACGAAGATTCGAGTAGCTAGTCCATGATGATCAGAAGTGACAATCACAACTGGCCCTAGACTCGTTACGAATATCAGGCCTCCAGTACTCTGGCAGGATGTAGCCGATGGTGGCGAACATGGCGACCTCAGAGTTTCGGGTATGGGTCTTTTGGAGTTTAGGCTTTTTCTCAAATTTGTAAGGCTGCAGGGTGCAGGATTTGCTGCGAACCTGGCTACTCAACCTCCTTCCATCCGACACCCTCTACGACAATTTATGAGTAATGATTTATGGCTCAGGTTATGGTTAAGGGACGCTTAGTCCGCCGAGCAGCGCGTCCGTGCTTGAGCTCGACCTCACGTCGGCGCTTG
This sequence comes from Symbiodinium sp. clade A Y106, assembly GCA_003297005.1. Lineage (NCBI taxonomy): Eukaryota > Dinophyceae > Suessiales > Symbiodiniaceae > Symbiodinium > Symbiodinium sp. clade A. The sequence continues at coordinate 55,379 of BGNK01003666.1, read as the reverse complement.
AAGTCCTTGCGTCCCGGGACAGTAGCTTCCAGTAGGGTCGGTCCATTGCTCCTGCTTGGGGACTATCAGCAAAGGGAAACCCCTCTGTGTCGAAAACTTCCATGTAGGGTTCGGGGTTTGGTTGTAGAATACATAAGTTGCGTGTCTGCATTTGCAAGGCTCAACCACCAGACACCCTAAAGTAAAAAAAACCTCAGCTCCTCAAGCGTAAAGCCCAGTGGCCCCCCAAAGATGAAACCCACGAAACTTTCGGCAGGCGGGTGGCCGAGACGTTGCCGCTGACCGACAGACCGAGGGGATCCCAGAAGCCCACAGGTGGCTGCACCTGAGACGCATCCGCTGCTTGCTCATGTTTCTTCAATCCTGTCGTCATCGTCAGCGTAATCCTCATCCGTCGTCATCATCGGCAGCAGCGACTGTGGCAACAGTGGCAACAAACGCAACGGCAGAGACATCAGTATCATGGTCATTGTCATCACCATCATCGTCGTCGCCATCTTCATCTCAACAGCTTTTTCAGGACGCGGGGCTTAGGGTGAGCCTTTTCACTTCCACAGCTGAACCACTAAGCCTAACCTACGAGCCTCTGAACCCCTAGAACCTCAAGCTCTTTCACTGCCGCCACGTCACGCCAGTCTCATCCTCGAATGCGCGCAGAGGGGAGTCGGTGTAGTTGGCCCAATCACCCCAGGCAGAGCCTTCCGAGGAGCTACACGGTCGAGGCGTTGGGGTGTTAGTGCTGCCGCGGGTTTTAGGAAATACTCGCCACAGCAATGTGAACCGCTGTGATGCTTTTGGGAGTTCGAGTTTGGGGCTGGAGTTACAAGACAGCTTCGCAAAGGCGACCTCCGTTCTTTTCGCACGGTTTCAGGGGTTTCAGAGGTTTCGGAGGTTTCGGGCGTATGTAGGAATGTAGGGCTGGGGCCCGACGAGAGCCCTAAGGAGTCCCTAAGGAGCCCTCAGACCTAAAGTTTACAGGCTCTACAGGCTCTACAGGCTCTGCTCCTCGAGTAGAGTAGCAGACTTGAAGCCCCAGGAGGCGATCGCTCTTCGCTCTTTCGGACTTTCGGAGCATAGGGCATAAGGCTTTAGGGGACTAGGACTATAGGACTAGGACTATAGGACTAGGATTCTGAAGAGTTGAGAAAAGTCTGTGTTGACCGTGCAATGTTCTGCATCTGGGGGTTCCGGCTTGTGGGCTTGAGCAGTCGGGTCCTGAACGCTCCTAGGGCCTAGTTGCTTGCAGGTGTTGCTTGCAGTTTAGGGACTGGGTAAAGTTTGCCATAGGGCCCTGGACACTTCCAGGTTTTGTGATCCTGGTGCTTCGAGCTTTCAAGGGGCAACTTGGGGTGTTGAGGATTCCTCCAGTTTCAACATAGGGCTAGAGGAGCTGGTTTAAGATGACAAGTCTTAGAGGAGCAGCCTGCCAAAAGAAGGCTACCCTCTAGACGCCCTTGCCTGTCAGACCGTCCTGGAAGAACATGCCAATGATGGCCATCCTGGATGAGGAGTAAGCGAGCTTCTCTTTTTTATTATTCTTCTTCTTTTTCATCTTCTTCGGCCCCATGAGCACCGGAGTGCGATCAAGTTAGTGTACCCATTAATCGGACTTGCAGAGGCTTAAGCACAAGCTGCATCTTTCTCTGTCTATCTCTCTCACTCTCTCCCTTCCCTTCTCTCTTTCGTGCCTTCTTTCTTTCTTTCGTTCTATCTCTCTCTCTCTCTCCCCTCCCCTCTCTCCCTCCCTCTCTCAGACTCACGCACCGAACCGTTCCTCACTATCGATTGAGAACCCGACCCTATCGCCGAAGATCCGACACCGCTCATTCGAAGTCAGGCAGGGGGTGCTCTGCAGTTTCTGACTTCGGGATCTGACGCAAGCCCAGGCACATGGCAAGACGACCGTTGGCCAACTCCGCGCTGAGCTTTTCTGAGATGGGCAGTTGCTTCAGCAAACGCTCGGCGTGGCACTGGAAATAGTTCGCATGCATAGTCTTCCGATACAGCTGCCAATCACGATACATGTGTGTGTGTGCGTGCATGCGTATTTAAATCACATCGGGTCGCGAAATTGGACTCAGGGCTTGTGCTGTAGGGAGGTAGTGAGGTGAATCACCCTGACACTGGTATGACGAAGCTCGCCGAACCTAATCGCCAGACCCCAACATCACCCAGCACCCAATAGACGTAGTAGTGTGACAAAGTCATGATGTGATGGTAAAGTTGTCGTTTACATGATTTAGGTGCTGAGAAGCCATCAGGTGAAACCTGTTTCGGACGTTTAACGGCCGACAGCCCTGCAAGCCCTCATAATCTTCCTTCATTGCTCTCCAGGCTGCTCTTGAGCCCCTCAGGATCCGCGGACGTGAGTGGCTTCCAGCCGTAGTCACCTGGCACACCACAGTATCACAGTGACATAGTTGACAGTATCTGTCGCGCATCGTAGGACTTCACAGGAGTTGCTTGCATTTCTGGGGGCTCCCAGTCGCAAAGGAATGGGGGTGTCTCTTCGGCGTCAGCAAAATGAGAGCGTTAGAAGATTAGACGAACTGAAGGTGGCATCAATCGCAGAGAGCTTTCCGAGATAAACCTCCTGCAGCTATCCAAATGTCAAACATCCCGCCTCAACCGCAGAACCACTCTGGACCGCTCACAAATGGCGCGACACAGGGCTCTGAAACCCTAAAGGCACTAAACCTTACCCAGCTTTTAAAACACTTTGAGAGGCTCCGACCTGGGGTTCCGTTGTACTTGTACACGAAGAGCTCGTAGTAGCCGGCGAAGGCCACGATCTGCGCCCAGCCTGCACCAGGAACCTGCAGAGGGCTTCGTTGAGGCTTCTACACAGAACAGAAACTGTGTATCATGAAAATAGCAGTGGTGCCGCTGCTGCTCATGCTGTTGCTGCTGCCGCTGTTGCTGCTGCCGCCGCCGCTGCTGCTGGTGCTGGTGCTGCTGCTGCTGCTGCTGCTGGTGCTGGTGCTGGTGCTGTTGTTGCTGCTGCTACTGCTGGGTCTGTGTTTGTGTCTATGTCTCTGTCTGTGTCTCCTTGTGCCTGTGTGTCTGTGTGTCTGTGTGTCTGTATGTCTGGCGTCTGTGCGTCTGTGCGTCTGTGTGTCTGTGTGTCAGCGTCGGTCTGTGTGTGTGTGTGTGTCTCTGCGCATGTATGCGTCTGTGTGTGTGTGTGTAGAGGATGTGGATGCTGTTCCCTAGCACAGCACGACCGGTTCTGGCTGCTCCACACAACACATGCACAGTCCACATGAATAGTGTTTGATATCACTCATGTGTTGTGTCCGTCACGCGGTTGTCGAGAAAAGCCCGGACTTGCCTAAACCCTCCACAACCCTACATCGCTGTCGAACTTCAGGATCACGAAATGTCAACTTCCGAAGAGCATCCTGTAAATGTGTCGGAGACTGCAAACAGCTCTCACAAGAGCTTCTGGGGTTCACTGGTTTGATTGCCCAGGGTGATCCCGACGAAACTGCCCAAGACCCTGAAAACTCCTCAAACATCCAACCCGCAGACACAAAAAAATCCTAGTCAACAAGAGCTCTGCATTCTTGTTCTGACCAGACGCTACTGTACTTCACAGTGTAGCAAAATCATGAGACAATGTATTGACACATGTCGAACAAGTCGCACAAAAGACACCAAACCCCTTTCAAACAAACACAGGGCCTTGGAGATTGCGGCAAGGCCGTTTGGCACATCCGAGAACTTGAGGCCGAGGGAAGGGGACAGGAATCCTGAAGTGAGGTTTGTTTCGGTGGCATCTCGAGCCGGCAGCAATAAACCCGCAACTGCAGGTCTTTACGTTTCTGACAGATGTCGACAGCAAGACACGACCGCTTTCACGCAGTCATGTTCCCACTCTCCAGCTTCGGATCGATATCCTTGCAGCTGTGAACCATCCTGAATGTTACTCTTCCGAACACACGGTCCTGGCCACTTGAAGTACTCAGGCACGATGTAACCTCAAAGCATACCGTGCTGTGTGAGTCCGAAGCCTGTCATCCCTGCTGGGAGCTTCCTTGCTGCTATAGCTCTTGTATTTGTGAAGCTGATTACCATGATGATTCTGCCGACGGTCGTGATGCTGGCGGTCATCAGGATCTTGATCATGAGTTTTATGATCAGCAGGATGACGAAAACCATGAGCGAGAGTACCCTGCTGAATAAGAGCAAGCTGATCACGAACAGACTGAAGTGCTGGTGATGACGATCATGACGATGATGATAATATGTACCGAAGGCGGTGGCGGTGGAGGCGGCGGCGGAGGCGGCGGCGGAGGCGGCGGCGGAGNGCAGTGATGGTGATGTTGGTGATGGTGCTTGATGACGACGACGACGACGACGAGGACGACGACGAAGATGATAATGATGATGGTCATGATGATGGCCATGAAGATGGTCATGAAGATGGTCATGAACATGAGGGTGAGGATGAGGATGAGGATGGTCATGAAGATGAGGATGAGGATGAGGATGACGATGCCGAATGACGAATGACGCTGACGAGGAGGAGTAGGAGGACGACGGCGATGATCGCCGTGATGTCGACCGTGCCACTTAAACGACTTCTTCACAGCGTTCTTCTTACCAGTGAGAAGCGCCGCTCTGTTGTGCCAACGGTCCCTCCCTCCATTCTCTCCATGGGGCCCAACAGAACAACTCCCTGCTTTGCATGCCGCGCGGCCCATGGTTGCATACATCGCCACGCGACCGTGCCTCGCTTGAAGAGTCGATGCTGAGCTTCCCCCGGCCCCAGCACAAGTGCAGCTCTCTGGGCGTAAGCTTTTAGGCGATGGCCAATACGAGACATATTCAGCTACCTTCCCCAGATGTGTCGCCGGTCGGCTCAGAGGTTTGCTGCTGAATCGGGGTCTCCCACCACCGGCACTTCTGTCCGCTGCCGCTTACTCTTGAATCCAGACCGAAGCCTAAGTTCTTCAATCTGTATCTGGCCAGCTGCTATTATCGCGACTGCAACGGTACAGCGCCACTCTCAGTACCACTACCTCTGCTGTCAACACTTCGACTATCACTGCCACTATCCATACCGGTACCAGTGTCATTGTCGTTTTCGGTGTTTCCCCTATCCTTCACTGTCGGTACATTGGTTGTTGTATCTGCTAATGTTCTATTAGCGCCAAGCGAGCCCTCAAAACCCTCAAGCTTGAAACCCCGACACCTTACAGTAAACAGAAGCCGCTCATGTCTTCAACTCTAAACCCCCAAGCCCTGAACCCGCAACCCAAATCCCGCAGTCTTACGATCCCGAGCCCGCGAAACATGCAAAGCAGGATGCTTGATCTCGGTCTCTCGGCGGCGCTTGAAGGTCTCCACACTGCCTGGACTGAACCAGAAATCCCTTTCTGATGCCATCTAAGACGAGCAACGGCTTTTGGCGTTACCATGGCAACCTTCAGTGCAAGTCTTGTCTGGTGGCTCCGGAGATAAGCCCCAAAGCGTCCACGAGCTTTACTGCTGATCCCCAAACCCTCGACCTGCAAAATCTCCGCACGGAAGGCTCTCTAAGGCTTAGTCCGAAACCTTTGATTCGATCAGACCCGGAACTCTGTTTCACCCTGTAGCTGCTGCAACCGTGCACTTTGCAGTCAGGGTTCCGTCGCGGGTGTAGCCGACAGGGTCCTTCAGACACCATCGGCTCTGGACCGGGTACACCCTCACGAAAATTAATGTCCTACACTCAAAGCATGCGCCCGAAAACCATAAACAGAACAAGCTTGAACCCACACCCTTCAGAACTTTGATTATTCAAGATGACACCCAGAACCCGGAACCCTAGAAGCCCCGGAGCCCGAACATGCCAACGAAGCCGAAGGTCTCGTGTAAATACGATCATGACTCCAATAGCTTGGTGATGGAGACGTGATGGCGAGGCTGTGGCGAGGATGGTGATGGTGATGCTCGGCAGGAATCTGGTGATGGTGATGGCGATTGTGCAACTGATGATGATCGTGTTGTGACGGTAAGTGTGAAAGCTGTGCTGGAGATGATGATGATCTTGCCATTAATGGGCGATGGTGATGGTCGTAATCATAGTTCTGGTGCAGGTGGTGATGAATGATGACGACACTCACTTGCCTGTTCGTCGGATGGAAGAAGCTTATAAGGCTTCAACCCAAACTTGTCATTGCCGAGGGTCCCAGAAGCCAACTGGAGGCTGAACGCCGAGCTCCTCCTGAAAAGTCAGCTGAGCTTAAGGCGACGGGGCATCTTTGAAAATAACCACTTGATGGTTACGCTTCGGATCTTTCTCATTAAAGGTCGCACGCATTAATGACTGCAAAAGCTTGCTTAATCCTCAGGATTCAAGATCATCGCAGAACCCGCAAATGTCTCAAGCAACAAGTCCCCCGAAACGCGCTGCTCCACGAGTGATACACGAACATGCGCGAGCGAAACGCGCCTCGAAGGCTCGCAGAGGCGAAGCAGTGTAGTTGGCCCAATCACCTGGTCTGTGGCTGAGGATCCTGAACTGAACTGCGAATCAATCCAAACAAAGACACAGAAAAGCGGTTCCCAAGCTGCAGGAGACGCAGTGTCAAATCCAAACCTATGTGGATGGAGGAAATCTTGCGCCGCTTAGAATGCAAACAATGCCGTCTCGCCCCGCACCCCTTTGCAACGTTGTCATGAAAACGCCGTCTTTTGGACCTGACCCAACGACAGCAATCTTGCACCGCCCCATCCAGACCGGGAACAATGTTAAGAAGGGGGTGCGGGGTAGTTGGGGGATGGTTACATGCCAAGTAGGAGGTGCAGTATTTTCTCCATCCACCGTAGTATAAACCAAACTGTATCGGCAAACGCTATGATGATCGTCTTGATGACGAAGGAAAGAAAGACAGTGCTTGCTGTGGAAGCCGGCAGTCTTCTTTGGCTGCTGCTTTGCTTGCGATCGTAGCTGTTGCCCTTCTCGTATTGAGAACCTTCTCGGATGATGATTGCAACATGAAAAGACCGAAAACCCTACACTCCGTAGGAGGAAAAATCCACGCCCGACGAGCTGTCGTCGCCCAGTCACCCCAGGCAGAGCCAGTCAGGCCGTCCTCCACAAACAAACACGTAAGAAGGCAATTGCAGCAACGTATCTGCAGGTACATATATCTGTGCATGCATGCATGCATCCATGCATGTATGTATGTAGGGATGCATGGATGGATGGCTGGCTGGCTGGCTGGGTGGGTGGATGGACGGAGGGATGGATGGAGAGGAAGCCCCACTTAACGACGACTCTCCATGCTAGCAAGAAACGTTCTATAAGGGCCTGAATAGTTTGAGCAGGGCTTGGGGGCACATTATACTACATAATGATTGACATAATGGGGACAATACTGTAAGGGGATAGTACTACTAACGTTTCCGCCGCTGCCCTAGCCGTGTGGAACAATTGAACATAAAGCAGACTTCAGGAAAAATAAACTTGCACAATCGCATCTAGAAAGCCTGAGCTTCAGGTGACACTACAGCTGAAGCTCTGAATCACAAAGCCACCTAGATACCACAGGCGAAAACCGGCCTGGAAGAACATGCCAATGATAGCCATCATGGCAAGGCGTCCGTTGGCCAACCTGGGCAGTTTAGAGGCTAAGGGACCCATGGCAAGCCATTACAACTGTAGGATGAGGGCTTCGGGCTGAGACCCAAGCCCTGAACCCTCCCAGGTATAGGAAATTGCTAGCTGCTAGAAGAGGAGCTTCAATCTCCAGTCATGTGCCTGCTTTTTCCCACAGCCGAGCCGCTCGGCATTCAGCTTCTTCTTGCGAGTCTCAGGGTCCTGCGGGTTGCGAAAGTATGTTCGTTATCGCTAGAGTCAAGCATGGCTCTTTCATTTGGCGAACACCTCATTTTCGTGTACTACGTCGAAACTCAAAGTGCTGACTAACCCTAAAGAAACACGCGAAAGCCTGAAACCTGAAGAATTGCTGCGTGAGCCAGTGCTCGGCCAAGGCGGTCCAAAACATTGAGGATCCGGGTTAATCTCCGATGATTGCGGGCACTGTGTCTATCAGAAACCTCATTATGAACTGGTATTCGGGGATGCTTTCGTCTGCACAGTGCCGCGAACCGTTATGAAGCAAGACTAGTCAACGAAACAACAAGCGGGTTTCCGGCTCCGGTGCCCTGTAAGCGTCAACCGGGACAGACGGTCCTCGATGCCGGTGTTCATGATGCCGATGGACCTGCTTCAACCCTGAAACCCCAACGCCCGTAAGCACAGAGGGAGCTTGTTTGGGCATAAGCTTAGAGTTGAAGATCACCGCTTCGGGTTGTAATGAGGGTGCCTGTCATGCCTTGACCTTCTGAAACCACTGTTCAAGCACCTCTCATCAAAGCCAGCCAGCCCTGCTTCGAAAAGAATCTATGCATTCAGTATCAAATGTTCGTACGAAGCTCCAAAGAAGCAAACTTCCAAGGGCACCCTAGCACTGTATCGCATTACAATCAACATGGAACACCATAAGTTTCCGAAACTCTTCACAAACCGCAAACGAATGATGCCGGTCCACACGCCTTCGACAAAATCCCCACCCATCGAGACTAAATCCACGAACTTGCCCGAACCGTCAAGCCTAAAATACCCTCTACCTCAACCCTGAGCCCTAAGCCCCCAACCTTCATCCTGAAGAATTGACCCTGTTTTTGTCCCTGCCTCAAACCGAGGAAGCCTGCTCCGTAGTTGCCCGGCTCGTTGTTGATCTGCTCGTTGTAGATCTCGGCATACACAGAGGGCTGTGGGCGCTGTGTGTTTGCAGTTCGAGCTAGAGGGATGCAGATATGGTTTCAGGCTCAATAATTCCCAAAGCACATCGAAAGCTGCCAGACTGCTGCCCACAACCATAAGAAGCTCCCAAACGTCTCTCGGCCCAGCCGCGTTGACCTCCACGATGCCGGCAAAGCCGACGATCTGCAGCCAACCGAAAGCAGGGACCTGTAATATTGGAGGGGCTCCTCGGGATTTTATTGGGTCAGCCTTAGTGGTTCTACAAGAGGTCTATAGAGTTCTACAGGGGTGTTTGGGTTCCTAGTTAAGGAATATGCCTTGAAGTATGTAGAGCTTCTAATTGTGCCGTTATGGATAGACCTTCAGGAAAGGGTAGGTCCGGGTAGGTCAAGCATCTACGGCCTAAGATGTTTGATCGAAGGTCTAGAGGGTGTTTACTCAGTTGCAAAACACCCCCGAACCCCGAAGCAAGTCCTCAACTAGCCCAATGCTCTGCACCACTACTTCTGAAGGCACCTTGGAGAAAGCGCTCAGGCCGTTGGGCACATCGGCGAACTTGATGTCCAGGTACTTGGAGAGGTATCCGGGGAACCTTTGGAGTGTAAGGGTTTCGGGGCCGTGATTTACAGGGTTCGGAGCTTCGGGTTTGGGGCTCTGGTGCTTCTCTCTCCCTAAATCTCCTCAGTGTGGAGACTTCCCCGTCTAAGACCAGGACATACCCTTGGGGTCAAAAGCTTCGCGGTTTCCGGCCTCCAGTACTCCGGAAGGATGTAGCCAATGGTGGCGAACATGCACACCTTTGGACGACAAATTGGGTTTATGTTTGGGGCCATTGGGTTGGGGTTTGGAAATTTCGAGGATGTCCCGGTCGAGCCACCTATGGCTGAACTTCAGCCCCATGCTCCTCGGGCTTAGAACTCATTCCGAGGAGCTCGTCCGTGCTTGAGCTCGACCTCACGGCGGCGATTGAAGTCCTCGGTCGAAGGCACGACAACCCTCAAGGTTTCGAGGGTTCGGGCGGTCATAGGCCCCAAACAACATGGCTCGAGAAACGAGCGAGCAGCTGCCGAAGCAAACCCCGTACACCGAACCCCCAAACCGCCACCCAACCCGCTATGAAATGTCAACTACAACCTCGGGAATCCCCAAGCGAAGCTTTCTCAAAGCAAGACTGCTGCGAGGACCAATATGAGAATGTAGAGTCTACACCGGCTAAACCAATGCCGCGAAACACTGCACCCTCCGCATGATCCATAATCTATCGCCACGCTGCCGAGACATTGCCGCTTGTGGAGAGACCCAGAGGGTCCCAGAATCCGACAGGCGGCTGCACCTGAGAAGTCGATGTCTTCGGGATGTAAGCCGCAACACCCTATGCCCTGCAGGCTCGACATTTTGTTTCACAATTTGCCTCCTCTCTGCTGAAGCGACAAACTCTCTATTGTCAGCTGTGGTGGCCCTCGTTTCAGCACAACCTGCAAGCCCCAAATGCCAAAGCCTTGAAGCCACAACACCGAAAGCCCAAACCCTGTACCTGGTGTGGCATGTGTTGGCCGGGTCGCTCCCGTCTCATCCTCGAAGGCGCGCAGGGGGGAGTCCGTGTAGTTGGCCCAGTCGCCCCAGGCGGAGCCTCGGTCTCACAGGGGCGTTGTTGTTTAGTCGGACATATTTGGCCCTGACCTGGAACACCTCAGACCTTGCACACCTTTTGGCATCCTCCTGGGCACATGGTAAAGTAGCGGGTTTAATGGAAGGTCCGTGTCAAGCAAGGGCACCGGTGAGTCCGTCCTGGAAGAACATGCCAATGATCGCCATCCTTGGACAACGCTCGAAACTTCCTGGTCCCAGACTCCCGTTTCGTACACCTGCGGGGCTAAGATTCGATGGCACCACAGCAGACCCCAAGAGACCCAAGAGTAGAAATCAAGATTGTCGCCTTTGTTTCGACGAAGCTGCACACCCTCAGGGAGGGTTGGTGTGATCCACGGACACAAAGACTGCGAACAAAGACCCGAGGGCAAGTCTTGCAAAATCGGTGTAGCTGTCGCGGTTTCTATTCGGAGATCCCTGGATGCATTCCAATTGTCCCGAAAGGAAAAGAAACGAGGTTGGATGTATGCTATTACAGACCTGGCCAAACGGCTGAGATGATGAACCCATAGAGACCGAGCCACGGCTTTTGACAGCAGTAAAGGCTCCAGTTGTCCGATGATCCCAACGTCTCCAATCGGCTTTCCGAAATCCTCCATGCTAACCCCAAAAGCCTGCCAGGGCACATGGCCAACCGACCGTTGGCAATCTCAGCGCTCAACCTTGGAAGGTGGTGCTGACATCGAAAACTGAAAAAGCTGCTCGTGGTGCCTCGGAGTGTGAGTCACAGGTGCAGGCTCCCTTTATTGAAAGCATAAGGTGTAAGCATCGTTTCTGAGGCTGTGATGACTTGGGACTTAGGCTGGGTTCAGCATTCCTGTCCGCCTCCCTTGAGCATCCAAGCAGCTTCTTCTTCAGACCCTCTGGATCGCTGGAGGTGAGGACCTTCCAGCCGTAGTCGCCGGGGGTTCCGCTGTACTTGTACACGAAGAGCTCGTAGTAGCCGGCGAAGGCCACGATCTGAGCCCAGCCCGCACCAGGCACCTCGAGAGCAAGGATCGCTTGAGGCGTACAAAATATGCCGGGGGCCTCTGAATGTTGGGGCTCGGGGGTCCCTAGAATGAGCAATGCCGAAGACTGGTTCTGAATACCTGAACCTCAAAGGCTGCCCTACCTAGACCAAAAAAACAGACCAAGCCCGGAAACCCAAAAATCCAGTAAACCCCCTAGTCCAGCACCTTGGTGATGGCAGCCAGGCCGTTTGGCACGTCCGAGAACTTCAATCCCAAGGACGGAGACAGGAAGCCTTCACACGGACTGTTTCTCAGAATCTCTATTTGATCTATGAAGCTGAAGGTTGGGCTTGCTGCTTAGGGCTCCGGAGCAAACCCAACACTTTAGCACACTTTGCAGACGGACTTCGGCTTTAAATGAAGCACATGCACACACAAGGACATCCACATAAACTCACTGCCGCCACCCCCAAAAATCCGAGGCCCTGCAAGCAGGACGTTGGGTGTCTTCGCGTCAAGAACCAACCCGATTTACATGGCTCGTACCACTGCAACACCTCTCATCTGGAGATACTTGGTGCTACCACAAACCAGACATGACATATCTTTCTTGATAAATATCCGCAGACACCCGGCATCGCTGCAACTAATCTCAATCCCCCAAACCTCGAACCCAGACCCAAACTGCTGATCTGCGCCGAAGTCCGACCCCCAAAATGCCGAGCGCGGCGCCGGGCCATTTGAAGTACTCCGGAACGATGTACCCTCGGAAGTTAGGGCTCAGGGCATGATATTAGCTTGCGTAGGCTGTGGGCTTTCGGCTGAGTCTTGGCTGGAGGGCTTCCCGGCCCCGTCGTGATCAAGAACAAGTGCAGGGCGTGACAACCCGCTTCAATCATTCATGAAACCGGAAGTTGGATGAGAATCGCTTCTTTCACAACGGTCACCCTGCTCCAAGCCTTTAACCCAAAGCCTTACTATGCCTTACTACTCAAAGCAACCCCTGACCAATCACACCGTCTGCGGGCAGGCAGCCGAGCGTAGCATACATGGCGACTCGGCCGTGCCTAGAGTGGCTTGATGTCGTAATGGTTAGGCTTGAGGGTTTTCAACTGGAAGCCTGACTAGTATTGGGTGCTGGAAGAGTTTTGTAAAGCACGACTTTGATCTCACGCATAACTGAACTGCAAATATCCTCTACCCCTAGACTCTAAACCCTGAAGCCCCAAACCCCAGAACCTCTAATAGAAACCTTTTGAAGCCGCAGTGCTTGATCTCCGTCTCTCGGCGACGCTTGAAGGTCTCCACGCTTCCTTGACGAGGAAAACTGTTTGGCTTTCAGGCTTCTCGCATGCTGCTGTCTCTGAATCGGGGTTTGGGCTTGGGAACAAAGGGGTTCCGGCCAGTGGTTCCGGGGTCCAAGTCTTGGGATTGTGTTCAGGACATGTGCACAGCACAAAAGTTGATTGGATCAACGTCTTGACATCGAACCTTGGAGTCAAAGTCATGCCTTTCTCGGGCCCGTGGGATTACGTCTTCCACCCCAGGGCCCCTCTTCAGCCATACACCTTTGAACCAAAGAAAGGGCTACCTGCCGAGTGGCCATCGCGGGTGTAGCCGACCGGATCCTCGGATGTCCATGCACTCTGAGGCTCGGAGGGTTCTGGTTCTGGGGGTCAGCATGGAAAACATAGACGCCTCGGGCTTCGGGCTTCGGGTGGGATAACCTTCCGATTCCAGGTGGCCTGCCGAGCATCACTATGAACTGTTCATCCCTAAACCCTTTAGAACCCCGAATATGCTACACACCCCGAAACCCAAAACACCAGAAAAGAAAACTCTCCCCCCGGATGGGGCGGCCAAGGAGCCCAGAAGCCCACGGGAGCCTGGACACCCAGCTCCTCCTGTGGCGACTTTGGAGTTCGATTCTTCAGGGCTTTCGGGCCTTGCGGGATTTAGGGCTTGAGGGTGTCAGGGGCTTTGCCGCTGAGAGTTCATAGGGTCCAGGGCTTTTTCAGTGTAGTACTTGGGCCTTAGAAGGTTTGGACCGTCTAGGGCTCGGGTTGGCAGAGGCTCAAATCCACAAGAGCTCAAAGGCAGCGTACGAGAAACCGGGTTCTGGTGGGGTAGCGAGGGACCATGAAGCTTATGATTCAGGGTTCTGGGTTCGAGTTTAGGCTTCATCTCCGATGGCCTCGAAGGCGCGAAGAGGCGAACCGGTGTACCTCTGCCCCAACCAAGCCCCGCGCTTACAGCTCTAAGGGGGGTTCGGAGTGGTGTTGGGATCTCATGGGCAAAGCAGGCCTAACGCAGAATATCTCAAAAAGCTTCAAACTGGAAGATTGCCAAAGTCCAAGCGGCAAGGCCCAGTCGCCCCAGGCGGAGCCGGTAAGGCCGTCCTCAAGAATCTCTGAGGTCCAGCACAGGAGTGCCTATACTCACATGTCCTGAAGCTCACTGATCGTGGACAGGGGTACTGTCGATGAAAACCGAGCCTTCAGATCCAAAGTCAGGAATCCCCTGCGAAGCCGATTGTAAACTGGACCTCGCCGAAGACAGAGAGCCCCTCACGACCTGATGATGTTCGTCTCTGTTGTCGCCACACAAACAGGAGTTCACTTGTGGCGTATCTGGCAACATTCAAACCCTTGAACCCTCGCAGCTTCTTCGGTCCTGGAAGAACATCCCGATGATGGCAAACATGGCCAGGCGGCCGTTGGCCAACCTCAGGCCCGGAAAGGTACTGGCGAGAATATTGATACAGTGGTCATGATGATCAATATCGCAGTCACTATCAGAAGTCACTATCATCACCATCACCATGACTGCCATGACCAACACGAGCGCCAACATCTGTATGGTCATTATCAGCAAAGTCATCATCAGCAGCAGCATCAACATCATCGTCCTTATCATTCTGTATGCCTACGCACATGCTCATCCATCGGTCTTGTGCCCGTCTGTCTGTCATCTCAGTCAAAGGTTGTGGGCGCATGGACTTAGACACTCGCGGCCTGGGTTCATGCTAGGGAGTGTGCAGTTGAGGATCCGGACTTGTACTTTGCAGTTTTAAGCTTGAAAGTTCAAGCTTAGTGTCTCAGGCTCCAGGGGCACAGGAATGTGAAAGGTTATGGGAGTAGGATTTGAGGTTGAAGCTCACCCACAACCCGTGGAAGCTCATTTTCAGGGCCGACATGCTGGCTAGTGCTGTACCCGCAAAGCCACTCTTTGCATCTATGGAAAGATAACAGATAGATAGATGGATAGATGGGTAGATAGATCAAGCTCGACCCTTTCGAGATGCTGGGGGTCCCAGGACCAACCCTCTAGAGCAGCTGCGAAGCTCAGCGTTCAGCTTCTTCTTGCGAGTCTCGGGGTCCTGGAGACCGCTTCTGGGATTCAGGGAAGCTTGCTCGATGCTTCGAAGGTTCCCAAGCGGAAGGGTCGCGCAACACTATACAGACAACGCGATTGCGACGCCTTGCTGTTTACGGCTCCAAGCCCCAAAATCCCAGAGCTTTAATCCTAAGGCTATAATAGAACAGTTTATTTGCTTGAGTTGTGAAGAGTTGGTGCCGAAGCCCTGAGCGGCAAAGCTGAGACCGGAATTTAGTTCGAAGGGGCTTGCTTGGGTCCTGGATGCCGGTGTTCATGATGCCAATGGACCTGGCAGCAGGCTCAAGCTCGAGGGTTTAAAGATGGGTTGTCGGGTCCAGGGGTCATGTCAATGTAACTCATAACAACCCATGACTCATGACCGTATCTGCTAACAGTGCTTGGTGCTTTGCCGAAGAGAAACATCAACCGGTGCGTTTGAGCCCAGCTATATAGTCTCAAAACTTCGCGCCGCATGTTCAAAAGACAAACTCTCTGACTTACAGCACCAACATCCGTAAGCACAAGACCAGAAGCCCAACCCATAGGCCGTCACGAGCACGCCTCAGGCCGAGGAAGCCTGCGCCGTAATTCCCCGGCTCATTGTTGATCTGCTCGTTGTAGATCTCAGACGCAAGTTGCTGCCCCACTTCAGTCGTAAGATACGAACCTAAGCTCTACTAGAAATTTTGATCCTACGCACTCGCAGGCCGGGGCCGTCGTGCTTTACTTCACGACCTTTGTCTCCCAGACCTGAAAACACGAAGGCCCTGAAGCTCGAAAGCTCGAATATCCAATATCCGCAAACCTCTGCTTCTTTTGCGTTCCATCTTTGGATTTTGGGCTGCCTGGTTTGGGATGAAACTCGTAATCTCTTGGTCTTCAAACTCGAGGCGCCCTCGGCCCAACCCATGGAAGCCATACAAGGGACTTGGCCTAAGCATGCATCCCCCCTTCCGCCCCCCACCCCC
Organism: Symbiodinium sp. clade A Y106; assembly: GCA_003297005.1. Lineage (NCBI taxonomy): Eukaryota > Dinophyceae > Suessiales > Symbiodiniaceae > Symbiodinium > Symbiodinium sp. clade A. The sequence continues at coordinate 39,672 of BGNK01003666.1, read as the reverse complement.
GAAACCTGAGCGCCTAAAATCAGAACATCCACGATGCAAAGACATCCTAATGCCCTTATGCTACAACTAGAACTGAAATCAGGCTCTCATGGTTTGTGTAGACATGCCAGGAACTCTGAGACAGCCTTTCCAGTGTATTAGTCCTTCTTCATGTAAGCGTTCGGCTGCTCTCATCAACTCTGACAGAGTCCGAGTTCTCTGGGTGCCGACGGAAGGCATTCACTTCCACGATTCCAGCGAAGCCCACGATCTGAAGCCAACCGAAGGCAGGAACCTCGAACACATGAGGAGCAAGCACGTTCCGCAGTTTTCTGAGGTCTGAGTTCGTGAAGGAGTTTGAGCTCAGATCTTTTTGGCCTTTTGCTCGGTCTCTCCATGTACGGCCCTGTAGGTCTCTTGAGCCCCAAACCCCAAACCCTGAACCCAGTGAGCCTTGGAGAGCGCACTAAGGCCGTTGGGCACGTCCGAAAACTTGATGTCCAGGTACTTGGAGAGGTATCCGGGGAACCTTCCAGCAGGTTCGCAGCTTCCGGGTACGGCGGCTGAGGCTTCGGAGGTTCTAGACGTTGCAGTTTCGGGTTAGCGTTCATCTTACGCTGATACACATCGACGACAACCATGAGTGAGACTGTCAAACCGACCAACCAGTCGCTCCTCTGCACTGTCACGTTCGTTGGAAATGCTGCGAATTTCATGATTGACAAGGTGTGCTGCTGATTTGTGCTCTGCCATTGCAAGGATTGCGCAGTATCGTCCGAGCGATGCCTTCAAAACTTGGGCCCAGAGTCTGCACAGGTTTCTTTAGATCTGGTCGTCTTTAACCCTAGTTCCGCAGAAGCGACAAGAGGCAGTTGTGGTGGAGACTAGCATGTCTTGGGTTCGTAGGGTTTCACTGTTGTGGTGAGGGGTCAGCAGGATGGAGCTGAGACCTTTAGGGATTCGAGGCCGTTGAAAGTTTGATTGATTCCGAGCGCAACCCCCTGAAGGGAAGGAGCAGCAGAAGAAGGAAGGCGACAGAGGTAGCCCACTTACACCTTTTAAGTGGCACGTGGCTTTGCTCCTTCTGACGACGCAGCGAAGAGCTGATTGCAAAAGGGCAAACCAAATTCCATTCAACAAAACTGGTGTAGAGCAGCAGCCGTTCTTGAGCCAAAACCCCTTATTCAGAAACGAGAACTTCCCACGCTGCTGATGAGAAAACTTATTCTAGACACGAGCTGACCTCCAGTACTCGGGCAGGATGTAGCCGATGGTGGCGAACATCGACACCTCAGTTGGAAGCCCGGGTTCAGGGTCGGTTTGGGGTCCGTATCGGGCAACGCAAACAACACCGAGTTCTGAATGATTCTGAATGCCTACCACTACCGCATCTCCGTGCTCCAAAATACTGACAGCGACATTTGCAGCGGCTGCAGCAAAACCGCAACAGATCTGTGTCCCGACACACAGACACAGCTTCTCAAACTATGTGGTTAGATAGATGGATATAGTATAGATCTGGATATTGAAATACAGAAAGGGACGCTCTGTACATATGGATCTGTGTTTCTCTCTGCCTGCCTGTCTGCCCAGCGGCCTATGTACACATGTATGTGAAAATCTGTGAATAATGTTTGCATATATATATATATGAACTTTTTCCGTTCATTCATAAATGATCAAGTATTTATGCAGCATGATTTTCCAACCATCTTCAGAGTAAGAAGTGATGTGGCCAGAGCACACGTCCGTGCTTCAGCTCGACCTCGCGGCGGCGGTTGTAGTCCTCGGCCGCTTGTTGTGCTAGGCTTACGGATTTTGGCTTTGGGTCTGCAGCATATACATACGGTATGTAGCTGTGCGTGAGGTACAACAAGTTTTATGAAGGGTTGAAGGTGCTGAGTCAGCTGAATGCTCCGACTGCCTACTGCCTACTGCAATGTCTGCCATGTGGCCTTGTGCAAGAAAGACAAGGAGAGAGGGGCCAAGGCAGTGAGCCACAAAGCTACAAGCTGCCTCGCAAAACTCAGGAAACACCTTCGCATGCCAGGGCTCCGAAACGTTTCCGCTGGTAGACAGGCCAAGGGGATCCCAGAAGCCCACAGGTGGCTGCACCTGAGAGGTCGAGTTCGTACTTGTGGGTGCTTGTTCCAAGCCGAGGTTTGATGTGGCAATTAGTTCTTGGAGTTCACTCCATGGCTATTCACCGTTCATTCCCCAATCTTGCCATCTACGTCCAGCGCACAATGAACCCTAACCCCCCAAACATAGATCCTCGAACCCTCGACAAACCCCAGCCCCCTCAACTTGCTAAGCGCAGGGAATGAAACCGTTGTCTTGGCCAAGCAACTCCCGGCTGGTCCTCGAAGGCGCGCAGAGGGGAGTCAGTGTAGTTGGCCCAGTCGCCCCAGGCGGAGCCTCTCATGCATTTACACCTCCCCTGGCTTTCAGGGTTTAGGGTTGGCAGGATCGCCGCTGATTGAAGCTAGCCTTTAAGGGAACCCGACCTAAGAACATTCAGTCCCCATACCTGTCAACAGGCCACCACAGAAAATACATGGAGAGCTGCGCAGGCAAACCCCTGTGTCAAAGACTCTAAGATGTTGCACTCAGCTCAGAACAAAAACATGAATGGTTCTACGGCAAGTGCATTCGAGCGCAACAACTGATGACAACAATGACGAGGTAGAACCGGATGTTGCAGCTCGGGTTGGTGCTAAGAAGTCGTATCACCGAATCTTGCAGCGTGCGGTGACTCACGCTCGTCCCATCCTCTCTTCACTTGGGCAGGCCCGTGTTATCCGCTGCGAATCCTAGGGTCCTACAGACCTCGGCTTCAGACGAATCGCTCCAAAGACCTCCCTCCGTCCCCGCGGGGCCGGGACCCTCCTAAGAGACACCGGGCCTGTGAGCCCGTCCTGGAAGAACATGCCAATGATCGCCATCCTGTGTCTTTCTGATTCGAAGGGCTTCCGGCTAAGGGTCGGGGGTCCGGAACGAAGGTCTGGGGAGCTTTCAGGCTTCGGGGGCTTAGAGATTGTCTTAAAGGGGTTGTTAGGGTTTGGGAAGTTCAAGGCTTGAGTGGTTCCGGCGCTAGGCATCTCAGAACTCGGGATCAGCGTTTGCAAGACACCTATGACCTACGCACCGACGTTCCAAGAAGTTTCGAGGTTCCTTTAACGATCACAAGCTTCAAAGGATCCCTGGCTTTTTTGGCATATCCCCCAAGCTCACCTCTGGGGGGTTCACAACTCCCGGCCCCTGGTTTACCGCCACGGCACATCGCCAACCGTCCGTTGGCAATCTCAGCGCTCAACCTTGGAAGGTGGTGCTGACGTCGAAAACTGCATCTAGGATAGTGAGTCGGGAGGGAAGGGGGCTTCGGCGAGGAGATAGAAAATGCTCGTGGTGTTTCGGATTGTGAGTTATGGGCGCAGGCTACTTGCGTTGAAACTATCCGTTTAAGGATTAAGCACCCTTTCTGAGGATGTGATGACTTAGGACTTAGGTTGGGTTGAGGGTTGGGACATCAGGCCTTTTGGGGTTTAGAGCTCCTTGAGCATCCAAGCGGCTTCTTCTTCAGACCCTCTGGATCGCTGGAGGTGAGGATCTTCCAGCCGTAGTCACCGGGGGTTCCGCTGTACTTGTACACGAAGAGCTCGTAGTAGCCGGCGAAGGCCACGATCTGAGCCCAGCCTGCGCCAGGCACCTCGAGAGAAGGGATTCATTCAGCGGCATGGGATACGGAGGTGTCAGAATAACTTGTTCGGGTCTATATACTATTTCGGTGTCTAGATGTGGGTCGTTTAGGGTCCTGCTTTTGGGCTTTTCAAGGGCTTGGCAATTGCGGGAGCACCGGCTTTGCACCAACAGTCAGACGCTGCTGCTATTGGTGTTGGTTCTCCCTGCTTCCGCCCCTCAGACCAACAAAGCGATAAGATGCCTGCATCGCACCAAAACGTCGTTCACAACGTACAGAGAGTGCCTCAACCCCGAGACCCGAAACGCTCAAACTGTGCATCTTCGAACCTGCAATCTCAAACGCCAAAAACTCGGCCCTGGAGGAGAACAAAAATGTGCAAACCCTGGGCCCGCAACTCCTCGGAAGAAACCCATAAATTCCCGTAGTAGTCCCAAATCCCCAAACACACGTCAAAGCCCTCGAGCACCTTGGTGATGGCAGCCAATCCGTTGGGCACGTCGGAGAACTTCAGTCCCAGGGATGGCGAGAGGAATCCTCCACAAAGCTGGGTTTGGGCAAATTAGGGCTGAGGGAGGAAGCCGTGGGCGTTGAGGCTTAGGCTGTTGGGTTTTCACGCTTTGGAGTCACTTCAGGGTTCAGGGCCTGAAATGCGCTGGAATGGGAGCTTGAAGGTGGAAGCCCAAAACCGCAGACCTTCTGCCTTCGACATGTTTTTTTGCCTGACTCCTATGGTCCCGAACTCTAAAACCATAGATGGCCGAAGCCTGAAACCATACCTTTGACCTCTCAGAGCTGTGGCTTTCATGGCCGGTCCCGCGCAGGGCTGAGGTTTGCGTTGTTGGGCTACAGACTGGTCATTGCGAAAGCTTTAGGGTCCTGACAATTCGGGTAAAGAGATCGTAAGGGCCCAGAATCCTGGAGCCAGGACGAACAAGAACCAGTGACCATCGGTCGAGACTCGTCCGCCAATGCCCCATTTCTGGGCGAGGACATGGAGGGTCTCCTCTGCTTCCTGTGGTCCGCCAGGGCTTTGACTCCGACGCACGTCGCTTCCCCCCGATGCAACAGCCAGTCTTGCACCTGTTGGGACGGAGCTGCCAGAGCGTTTGAATGCTCCAAATGTGGCAATGCCACTTGCCTCTCGCCCTGCCTGCCACTCAGGCCTCCACCTCGATGCGGCCTTCCTAGTAAGAAGATCCTGTAGCCACAATGGTGACCGAGCCCGGGGGCTCGGATCCAGGGCTTAGGTTCCGGGTTCTGTAGAAGCGCAGCTTTAGGGCCTTCTACCAGGAGCAGCAAGGCAATAGATGCTAGTCACCTAGTCTTAAACTTATGGACCCTACACTCCTACACCCCAAAACCGAAAACGTAGGCCTCAGTTATCCTAAGCATGCCTCCCCCCCCCAGCCTGGCCACTTGAAGTACTCCGGCACGATGTAGCCTCGAAAAACACGGGCGAAGTCTGAGGGTTTTGGTCAAGGCGGGTTTGGACTTTTATACCAACTATGTATTCCGAGTCCTCATCGTCATCATCATCATCATGCTTCTATGCGTGCCGAACTCGGAATGTTCAGGAAACCCAGCTGAAGCCCTGAATCCCAGCTTGAAACACGCCGACTGAGTGGCCCATGGTGGCATACATCGCGACGCGGCCGTGCCTTGATCGTCCAGTCTCTCTAGGACTTGGGGATGGAGCTGTTCGGTTTTACTTTTGGTAAGGATAATTTAAGACATACAAATGAGGTTTTGGTGCGACTTTCCTGGAAGCTTGTAGCAAGGTGTTCAAGTGTCAGCCCCGAGCCCTAATTTTGGCCGGGCACTTGATTTCCGTCTCACGCCGACGCTTGAAGGTCTCGACGTTGCCTGGAGGCTGGGATTTGCAGAGTGCTGGGCTCAAGGATCCAGATCTTAGAGGGTTTCAGGCTTCCGGAGGTCACATCCGCCCCCTCACGGACTGAAATGAGACATCTTGACAAAAATCAAGCCCACCACAAACCCGAACAGCTCAAAACCCAAACCCCGAAGTAAAAGCACAGTCCAGCACGCACGGCATCTTCTGACTGCAGAGTCTTAGTCTTGCCGAAAGGCTCCAGCTACCTAGGAAAAATGTACCGGCGTCGGGCGGCGTTCCTCAAGCTTTCAGACTGCAAACCAAGGAGCCGTCACGGGTGTAGCCGACAGGATCCTCGAAAAGCATGCGAAAAAGGTTTTGAGTTTGGGGGCTTCAGATTTGCTGTGTAAGCCGAAGGGTGCAGGGGCAAATCCGCTTGTGGAGTTGTCGGGCCATCAGTCGACTTCTTGAACTCTACATGAGGCCATATGGAAGCTTTCAAAACTTTGAACATTTTGGGCTTGGTCGGGCAGCATGACCCGTCTAGGCACAAATGCCTCGAGGCGGACTGTAACTATTCGAAACTCCTGTCAGTATGTTCACCACTCATGGATCCTCACTAACGAAACCCCCATCAGGGCTCACGCACACACACAAACACACACACACACACACGATCACAACGGCCAGCTGTCTGCATATGTATGTATGCAGCTGCAGTGGGATTCAATAAGCTGAAGACCCCGGTTCTGCCAGAGGTCTGCTTTGCGGGTTGTTGGTGCTGCGGCTTGCTGCAGCTACTACAAGGCAGCCCAATTCAGAAGGCCTGGTGGTGTGTTCTTATCAGGAACCCTCTCAAGAACCCTTATTTCAATGGCCTCTTTCTGAAAGTTTAACTAACATTTTCCACCTGGAGGGTGACGAGTCAAGAACACCCTACATCCAACTGCTGCATCCGAGGCACCCAAAAGCCCACGGGTGCCTGCACACCCAGCTCCTCCTGAGGTGCAGTCGGCTGTTACAGACCTTAAGCCATTCACGCCAAGCCCTGTGTGCAAGCCGATAAAAACCTCCAAACTGAAGAAGCTCGTCCTCGACCCCAACCGGGAGACCCTGAAGCACATCAACCCAAAATCAAAACCCCAAAGTCCAAATCCTGAGCCCGAAACCACAAGCCCCCATTGACTCTGACAAACCTCTAGACATCCCGAAATCAATATGAACAATGAAAAAACAGAAAAGGCCCGCCCGACCTCGAAGGCTCGGAGAGGGGACTCGGTGTAGTTGGCCCAGTCGCCTCAGAAGAACCGGTCGCCGAGGGATGTCCGAGGTCAAGGCTTGAAGCTCCGGGATAGAAAAGCGGTTTGAGCTTCGAGTTTTGAAGGTCAGGGTTGGGGGTTTGAAGGTCCCTGATTACGTTAAGCTTTGAGCTAGAAGGTCATCCTACCCTATCGCCTCATCCCCTTCAGACTGAAGCCCTAAACCTTGGCCTTGGCAAGCAAACTCCAAACATCACGGAGCCCAGCGGCCCCATGCGGAGCCGGTGAGGCCATCCTGGAAGAACATGCCTCGGTCGCTTGGATTCGGGGGTCCAGTACCTTTCTTATACAATGATAAGGTCATACAAAGAAAACCACCTGCCAATAGTATATATGAGTAGTACTATGATACGTACGATCACCTTATTATGATTGCTAAACTTACGTTACATGTCTAGAAGAGAAAGAAAGCAACACGAACCAGTAAATGGTAGCACGTAGTTCTCATGCTACAGCAGCAGCAGCAGCAGCAGCAACAGGGCCCCAGCAGCAGCAGTAGTAGCAGTAGTCGTCGTCGTCGTAGAAGTAGAAGTAGAAGTAGAAGTAGAAGTAGAAGCAGAAGCAGAAGCAGAAGCAGAAGCAGAAGCAGAAGCAGAAGCAGAAGCAGTAGAAGAAATAGAAGAAGTAGTTGTAGAAGTAAAAGCAAAAGTAGAAGAAGTAGAAGAAGAAGTAGTAGAAGAAGTAGAACTAGTAACTAGTANGCAGAAGCAGTAGAAGAAATAGAAGAAGTAGTTGTAGAAGTAAAAGCAAAAGTAGAAGAAGTAGAAGAAGAAGTAGTAGAAGAAGTAGAACTAGTAACTAGTAGAAGTAGAAGTAGAAGTAGAAGTAGAAGTAGAAGTAGAAGGAGAAGGAGAAGGAGAAGGAGAAGTAGAAGTAGAAGTAGATAGAAGTAGAAGCAGTAGCAGTAGCAGTAGCAGGAGCGGCAGCAGCAGCAGCAGTAGCAGTAGCAGCAGTAGCAGCAGCAGCAATAGCAGTAGCAGTAGCAGTAGCAGTAGCAGTAGCAGTAGCAGGAGCAGGAGCAGGAGCAGGAGCAGGAGCAGGAGCCGCGGCGATCACGTCTCGCCAAGCCACTGAAACTGAGATTGAAATCCAAGACCGCAAAACCTTTTCCCAAACTTTCATCTCCGAGGTGCCGATGATGGCGAACATGGCCAGCCTTTCGCGATCAGAGTGCCAAATACACCAAGCTCTGGACTCAAAACCTCAAAATTCGATGTCCACGTGATATCCATCCAGCAAACCCAAGAATATAACACCCTGGCCCGGGACCCTGATCTGCGAGCTCTGAGCCTCCGTCAATCTTGGCCTCCGAACTGGTTCGGACTTATGGCCTAAGCTTGAAACCTCTCATGCCCGAGGCCAATCCCCCTCCCACCCTGACCCTGACCTGCCGTTGTTGATCTCGGCGTTCAGACTCTTCGCCTTCTTCTCTGCATCCTGCGATGTTTTGCGCTTCAGCGGCGCAATGTTCGTGGGCTTGTTTGCATGATTGTGTTGCGTTCCAGTTGTTGTTTTGCTCTAAGGCTTGAGTGGAAACTGGCCAACATCAAGAATTAGAACAGGTCTGAGAGACCGGGCACTCTTGCATGCGGCTGACAAACACTGGGGCTGCTTTTGCCAGTACGGCCTAAAATGCGTCCTCGATCTTCTTGCCGAAGGGCAAGCCAAAGGCACCGTAGCCTGACTGTTGGCATTCAGTGCAGGTTGAGTTCAGGGACTTGGCGCTCCGCCCCAAGCTCAAACCGGAACCGCCATCTGCAACTCTACACAAGAGTACTCTAAGGCTGCCCTGGGTACTGAGACCGATCCTGGGCCTGCTACAGCCCAAGCGCCCTAACAGCTAGCAACACGGCACTTCGCTTGCTGCAGCTGCTACTGCGCTTGTCCGGCTTTCAAACTTGATCCAATTTCACGACCGGACGCCGTAGTCACCCAGCACGTCGGTCTGGATACTCTGGAGGTTCGTCACCCTGAACGGCTTGGCTGGGCTCTCCAACACTTTCCACCACCATTGCATGACACCCATCAAGAGTTGTCAGGAGTAGTTGTAGTGTTTTAGAGAGCGCTGCGACAAAAGGGGACATCCCCGGCCCCGGACCCGACACGAGACCTTGATGGTTTTGGGCTTGAGGCCTTTAGGGTGTGAGGACGCTAAGGGCGGCAGCTTGCAAACGAAACCGCAGCTAACAACACCCGAAAACTCTTGCTGGTACAAGCAGGGGGGGATCCAGAATCAAATCCAAGTTCACTTTAAGCGAAAAGTTGTTCAAAACGAGCTTGCCTTACGAAGGATGAAGTTCCTCACATAAAACCTAAGCACTAGATTCACTAGATCCTATCCTTCAGGCCCTACTTTAGCCCGCCTTGCTACCATGCTTATGGTGCCTGTATGTGCCTGTGAGTACCCTGATCCTTCAATTAGAACCAAAAGCCTTCACATCGTCAGAAATCTCCAACGTCATGTCAGACTCCAGAAAAAACAGAAAGCCCTGAACCTCCCTTCGAGACGCTGCATTCAAGACGCTCGATGATTCCAACCTTTTTTGTTCGGAAAGAGTCAGGTTCAGGGCTACCGGCTCGAAACTTCCAGCATTTAGCGGGACAGAATTCGGGTTTGGGGGGCTTTAGGCTTTAGGATGCGAGGTCCAATGGCTGCTCGAGCTCCGGTCCGGGTTTGGGCTCGGATTCGTTTCAGAAAACATGAGACCCTAATGAGACCGCCCGAAACAGTAGCGTTGATTCTAATGAGCCCGATTTGGGGTTCTGGAGGTGTCAGGGTTGGGCGAGTTGGGGCTCAAATGCCCCGGGGTAAAGTTTGGGGTGCAGCTTGCTGCCGCGGGACGAAGGTGATGATCTGGAGCCAGCCTCCAAGGAGGGCGCCAGTGCGTTCCAGAGCTTCCAGCACTTCGGGGCCCAAGGCTTCCAGCAGCATTAGGACATTAGGACATTAGGACTAGGACTTAAAATGCTCAGGGTTCCGGGAATTCGTATCTGGTCCGGGCTGACTTTTGCCGACTGCCAGTGAAAGCCTTGCTGGACAGCCTGGGCCTGTGCAAGGACACAAACGATCCTGAACAGCGAAAGCAGTTCGCATGAAATGCTGGGCCGTGCACTGCAGCTTCAACGTCAACCTGTCAACACTCAAAGCCGCAAGCTCGTGTAAAACCTCGAAAAGCCCAGACCCCCAACTCAAATCTGCTAAACCCTTTGCCTGACAGAGGGACGGCAGCGGCCCCCTTCAGGCCGTTCGGGATATCCTTCGCTTGCTGATGATTTGCTGGGAGTCGGGGAGCGAATTCCGCTAAAGACATGGTTGCCACGTCTTAACAGAATAAACTCCACAAAGAAAACCAAACTGCAAAAGACCTAAAACAGGCTGAATCCGAAAGCCTAGAATGCTGCTCGGTGTCAGTGAAGGCCAGGTTCTGAGAGGGCGCGCAGAAGCCTCCGGAGGATGCAGCTCTTAGAGCTCTCTATACCTCTGTGAGCTGCGATCTTGAACCCGAAACCATAAACACCTACGCTAAACCTTGAGCCCCAAACAGTACGCCTCAGGGAAGACATTCACGTGGGGACTAGGGGTTTTGGGGCTGAGCATTCGGAGGCCACCGAAGCCGCTCCCTGGGAACATGGCATCTGGTTTGTGGCAGCATGAACTGCCACAGATCCTGATTTGATTTACTCTAAAGGTCCACATAAGGTCCACATCACATCCAGAAATTTAAACATTCAAAGCCCCGAAAACCTGCGCACAATCTCGCAGTCTAGCCACAAAAAGCTTCATCAAGAAAACCCTCGAAAGCCCATAGTTACATACCCAGTATGCACTGTGAAAAATGCTTCTCAGAGAATAGAAGTCGAGCTTTACGATTCGGTTTCCCGGAAGCTGGCATCATAACTGGTGGTATCAGTGCCACGTCGAGCTGACCGACCAGGTGCGCCTCAACACTTTTTCGTAGCCAACTACCGTGAACCCTAAAATCCCAACGCGTGAGCTCGAAATTTCAATCACCCAAATCCCAAGCGCTGAAGCTTCTTAGCCTTAGAGGCTCCGAAAAAGCAACAGTGCAGGTCCCAGATTGGCCTGGGAAGCGGACGTATTCCGGCACAATATATCCAAGGCAGGCCAGCATGGCAACCTTGGCTTCGGACCAATAGCAATCATGAGAAAACAGGACTCCAAACTACTACCCAACATTGCAAGCCCTTTGCAGTCCTCAGCCCCTGACCGTGTCATGCGGAGAATTGCAACACGGCAGCGGCTGAGGGTTTTGGCTGATAGCAAAAAAGCATTATGCTGTTCTTTTTAAGCCCTCTACGCGCCCGTGCTGGATCTCGATGATGCGGCGGCGCTTGAACTGCGCAGCAGCGATCTGGCAGCAGGATGCACAGAGTTCAGGTTCATGGTCTTGGCATTGTGGTTCGGGGTCTGGCACTTGATTGAAGATTGGGTGCGTCGAGAGTGGGACAAGGCATGCAATTTGTTAATACAAGGTTCAAGTTCATATCTGCACGTTGGGCAGCCGGCTCTCTACAGAGCCTTAGCACTGAGATTTTGGACCTAGGGTTCGTTCAGAGTCAGCTTCATGCGTATAGTCACCTGCATTTCTTGCAACAGGCTTCTAAGGTGCTCAACAAACTCCATTGTAACCTAGTAGTCCTCAAACTCCCAGAGAGAGAAGGCTTAGGACACTCAGCAAGGCTCGGTTGAGAGACTCAGACACTGACTCAGATCTCGAAGAAAACGAATCGAAAATCAAAGCTTTTCCTGGGCCCCCCCCTCCTGAGCTGCGAAGATGCCAACCGGGCAACTGCCCGAAGCCCTCGAAGTTAGGGCTAGACCCCGAAGCTCCATCTTAAATGGTGAACCCAAAGACAGGCGAACAATGATAAGAACTGTTGTTGGCATCACGGCAGGTTGTATCGCCAATACCCTATACATACACGTTGTGTATGTATATATACATATATATATGTATATGTATATACTTTTTCTATACACATACACATACATATACACATCGAAATAGACATAGACATAGACATATGTGTGTGTGATATGACATGATATATGATACATGATACGTGATATATGATATATGACATATGATGTATGATAGATGATACATGATATATGATATATGATATGTTATGATAGGATAGGATATAGTTTGGTAAGATATGATATGGAACAGAGTGATATGATATGATATATATGTCATGATGTACATGATGTACCTTGGTATGATATGATGTGATATGAAAACGAACTGTATACACATAAATACAGACGGTACGTATATACTTGTACATATGTATATGTATGTGAGTATGCGTATATACATGTATATGTATGTGTATGCGTGCATGCTGTCTCTATGTGCGTGTATGTGTATATATATACATATATATGCACATATGTAAAAAGATAGTTATTTGTGTGTGTATATCTATATATATATGTCTAGGTATATATGTATACAGATATATGTGTGTATACTTGTATATGTATAAGCAGTATAAACACACACACATACATATATATATATACACACACAAATGTGTGTGTGTGTGTGCGTGGGGGTGCTACATGTACATATATATATATACGGATGCATATATATATACACACAGATGTCGGTGTGTGCGAGTGGATACATACAATACATACAATACTTACAATACATACAATACATACAATACATGCAATACATACAATACATACAATACATACATGCATACATACATGCATACATGCATACATGCATACATGTAAACATGCATACATACATACATACATGGATAGATAGACAGATAGACAGAGAAATAGACAGGTAGATAGATAGATAGACTCGTAGATCGACATAGACGGAGTTGTTCATCTATCTGTTGTATTTTGTTACTTACGTAACTAACGTGTATATTTACTTAGTTATGCTTTTCTTTTTGCGTTGGCTCATTCACTTGCAAAATGTGAACAACCAGTGCTATTAGAAGTCAGAAATCAGAGATGAGGACGACCACAACGGCTATCCACTCACCATCAGTACGGCAGCACCACATGCGCGACTCCTTTGCCCACGCTGTCAGGAAGTCCCGCTTGGCATTCAACCCTAAAGCTTAGCATTCAACCCTAAAGCTTATGACATGAAGGTCTCATCGATTCGTTATAGCTCCGCAAACCCTGTAGGACGCCTAGAAAGCCCTAAATTCCACCATTCTTATTCCCAAAACCCGATGCCTCCGGGTCGTCGAACTTGCTGAGGCCCAGAGGATCGAAAAATCCAAGGGGCGGGGTCACACCAAGCTCCTGCACGGACCAGGACGGTTCAGGGGTTGGGATTTCGACAAAGTTGGGTGAGAGGCTCGCCACACAAACTGCACAATGACATGCCAATGTGCTAACGGCTGATATGCGCTCAATTAGAACTCAAGCAAGGTTGACGTGTTGGACACAGCGGTCAGGGCATATCCCAACATCTATGCTGCAAAAAATAGGAACGCCAAAACCTTGGGAGCATCAGCTGAAGCCGGGACTACAGTTCGCACATTTCGGGCGACAACAGGAGCTAGAAGCTGGTTCAGTCACCGGGTGTAAATTACATTGCAATATGGCAGAATGAAAAGCAAGAATGGATTGAGAGACAACTGAAGCTCCCTGGTTCAGAGCCTCGGGAGGTTCCTTTACCAGACCCTGAAACCCAAAAGCTGAAGCATAACAAAGAGAAGCCCCCGAGTCGATATTCTACGAAACACTGGCAAGATCCGAGAACCATGGAAGCGCAAAATCCCCAACTCCCCCACTCCACGGCTCCCCGGAGAAGTCGGGAGCAGCGCGGAGGGGCGAGTCAGTGTAGTTGGCCCAGTCGCCTGGTCCGAAAAATTATCCAATTGGAGATGGCCCTACACACCGGATCCAGCAGAACAAGAACAGGAGATCCTACACCCAAGAAGCCCCCGGCCCTTCTTGAAACTGCGGAGCCCCTACAACAAAATGAAGACAGCAGTTGGTACCGAGGGTCCCCAGGCGGACCCGGTAAGGCCGTCTTGGAAGAACATTCCTCGGCAGAGGCAGAGTCCGGGGTTTAGGGGGCTGGCGCATAGCGTGACGTGGGCGCTGTAAGGCTGTATAGGGTTTCAGACGGCTTTAGAGGGGCTGATACGGGTTTCTGAAGATGTAGGTCGTGGATTTAGAATCTTTGTCTAGGGTCGCGCAGCTGACACAGCAGGCTTTAGATTGCAGGATTTGGGACTTCAGAAGGTTTAGGGCTTACGATCTACCCCACCATCGAGAAACACCCGACACCCGACACCCGAATCCCAAAGCACTAAATTCCGGCGAGGTGCCGATGATGGCCATCATTGCCAACCTTGGTCGATCCAGCGATCGAAGTGAAAGCAAGACATACCAAACGACACCCTCACACTACACAGACGAGCTCCAGCGAATCAACCCAAAAAACTTCACAACCCGAAGCCCCATACCCCGCACCCTCAACCGTCTCAGCTGCAACTTCTACAGCCAAAGCCCACATCCCTACACCCGAAACCTTAACACCATACAAATCGAAAAACATGCAGGAATCCAGAATTTTTCACCCTAATCCCGCACCCCAAAACAAACACGCAAACACACACACACACAGACTCATAGACACACCAACAGAAAGCTCACCACCGGCCTTCCGTTGTTGATCTCAGCATTCAAGCTCTTCGCCTTCTTCTCTGCATCCTGCGAAAACAAGCCGCTCCATAAACCCGAGAAACCAGTGTGACAGTGAGCTGTGGAGCTCAGGGAAGTTGCGTCCTTGCCGGCATCCGCAACACTTTCACTTCATTGCCTACAGCCACCAGGACCTCGCTTCTCTATCATGGACGCACGACCATGTAGCCTTTTGGCTGCTGAAGCTGCAGTTTGCTCCGATCCTGGATCCCTGGGTTCCGTGAGGGTAATGCTCTGTAGCCAGGCTGCCCCTGGGATTTGGGCCTGGCGTATGAACCTCGCACTTGGCAGTTCATGAAGGAGCCTGACCATGATATGCTCCGTCTTGACTACCGCTGCAATATCATCTTACATGCAGCAATATGACCCAAGCTTTGCACCTACGTTGAACAGATGCGAATTGCCCCCTCTGCCCCAGCTCCTTCTTCCAATCTGAAGACCGTCTGGGCTCGGAAATAGTTCTGGATTCAAGATAGTCTTCACCCGCGCATGGCTTTTACACCTTCATTGAGCCCATTGAATTCTTAGAATAAAGAGCCCACTGTTTTGGGCACATATAGTATTCGGGTCTCAGAATCTCTGAATAAGCAAGAAGGCCCTGAACTCTCCTCGATCTTCTTGCCGAACGGAAGGCCGAATGCGCCGTAGCCTGCTCACCGCACATGGGATGAGACTGGGAGCATCTTCTCCTACCTTGAAGGCACCACAGGGAAATCCAGAACTTGTACCCTTACCCAAAAACCAGGTAAGCTCTTCACGTGCCAGGTCAGCCCAAGAAATTTCCAAGACGAGATGCCGTAGTCGCCGAGGATGTCTGTCTGAATGCTCTGGAGGTTGGTCACCCTGGGCTGCTCAGGGACCCAAGTCCAAGTCCGTGGCACCCACAGCCCACAGACCTGCCGCTTCTGCTGCACCCCTAAAACTTGGTTTTCACTCCCATAGTCACGAACCTTCGACGATGCCTGCAGAGGGGCCTCCAGTAAATGCTGAGCGAGCATAGAACTCGCCGGAAAAGCTCTGTGAAGGAATCCCAATCATGCTTGTGAATCCTAGTTTAGCACTCTTAGCAGCTCTAGCGGGGAACCCGGGCATGACACCACCAAGTGGTTCAGGCGAGGCTTTTAGGATGTTGGCTGTAGAGACTCTGAACCTCCTGTGATGTAGAATGTCATGATAGAAAGGTACAATCAGAAAGTGCGCAAACCTTCTTTCAACCTGACCTTCCACTCCATGAAAGTGCAGGCGAGCGGCTCGATTATGCCGACCTCAGACGTCAGAAACGAAGGGGGGGAAACCGGGGGCTCGGGGCTCGGGGCTCGGGAGCCTCGGAGCCTTCGATGGAGCCTTCCTAGGGCCATGTAGGGTTTAGGGCGTTGAGGGTTGAGGGTTTAGAGGTTTAGCGGCTTTTGGGGAAACTTAGGGCATCCTGTGCCAGGACCAGATCTCAAAAGTGCTTGGAGTGGAAATAAGGAGCATACTTAGCATCGCCCAACTTTAGAACGGCCTAATATCCAGCAACCATTCCGCTACCTGCATCACCCTACCTGCAGTACGGTTTTACCCCGAAGGCCCTATGTCCAAGCATTTCGGCCCTTATTCATTTTGCATATCCATAAAGGTTGAGAAAAAACATGAGGGCTACCCACCCACCCCTCAGCGGGGCCCTGACGAAGGTGATGATCTGGAGCCATCCTCCGGGGGCATGCACACCGGAAGACAGAAGAGTTTAGTTTAGGGCTTCAAAGTATTCTGGAGTTTAGGACTCAGAAATCCGCAGTCGAGTTCAACTTGTGGGCTGAAGGCGTCAACCCGGTCGCCAACGTTGATGCTAGAATGACCAGAATCCTGAACCACCCAACCACTGAAAGAGTCCTGCCAGGGGCACTGCTGCGGCGCCCTTCAGGCCGTTGGGGATATCCTTGTTTCAAGCACTTAGAATAGAGGGCTTTTGGTGAGGCTGCAGTTGCCGGACATTTGCTGCTTTGAGTTTGGGCTTTTGTTCAAGCTGAAGGGCTCAAAACTGTGCAGGGCCACCGCTACTGTTCGAGGAGGAGCCCAGGGCTTGCAGCTGTAATACAACGGCTCATGCTACCGTGCTGTACAAGTTCTCAAATCCTGAATGAACTAAAACCTTGAAGAGACCCCCAATAGCCTGCTGAAGCCGTGATAAACCTCTGCGCGCCGAATCTAAGCCCTGGAAGCCTGACCTGCACACTTGCCTGGCTGGACCCTAAATGCCTCAACCACAAAGTCTGACATCAGCTCATATCACGGCAAGCATCTGTGAAGGCCAAGTTCTGCGAGGGGGCGCAGAATCCTGCCGGCAGCAGGTATTCGCAGGGGGTTTGATGGAGCAAATTTTAAATCCAAAAGTCTAGGAGACATAGCTCCTCATCACTTGCGGAGCTTGCACGGCTTAGGATTGTAGGCGTCTGGGCTCGAGAGTTTGAGTTTTCAAATTTATTTAGGGTACTGAGATGTTGAGTCTTGGACTTCGGATTGAAGATTTTAAGAAAAGGGCACGCGTTCTGCGAATCCCCGATGCCCAGGCCCCGTGCCGTAAAAGCCTCGCCAGCATGCACAAGGCACTAAGGCCGACAGCCCTTCAGACACCTCCAAACACTAACAAATCTGGCTGTCAAAAGGGCGTCACATCAGCTCGCGACGACAGACTCACAAATGCAAGGGACTTACAACCTGAAACCTGTGGCGGCAGACCCCCACACACACACACATACGTGCGCACGCATACTCTTACTCTATCTATCCTTGAGCTCAACCCAAACGTAACAAACCCTGAACCTTTGACAGATCTTGCCTGGGAAGCGAACGTACTCAGGGACAATGTATCCGATGCATGCCAGCATGGCCACCTTGGAACTTCGTCTTTAGTGGAAAGACCTGAACCCTGAAAAGTCTGAGATGATTCACAGGGCCACCTAAACCCTGACATGCAACACACCTCCAAACCTCATGCAAGCTACAGTACTTGAACACCATCCAGAAAGACCTTGGGTCCAAAACTCCTGTCGATCCGGCAGCCCTCAAACCAATATTAGTATCATCATGATGATGATCATGATGATAATGATATGATGATATCGTGATATGGTGATATGGTGGCGATGATGATGATGGTGAAGAAGCTGAAGATGAAGATGATGATGATGATGAAGATGATGATGAAGATGATGATGAAGATGGCAATGATGATGAAGATGGTGAAGAAGATGAAGATGAAGATGAAGATGAAGATGAAGATGAAGATGAAGATGAAGATGAAGATGAAGATGAAGATGAAGATGAAGATGAAGATGAGGATGAGGATGAGGATGAGGATGAGGATGAGGATGAGGATGAGGATGAGGATGAGGATGAGGATGAGGATGAGGATGAGGATGAGGATGAGGATGAAGATGAAGATGAAGATGAAGATGAAGATGAAGATGAAGATGAAGATGAAGGCGAAGATGGCGATGATGGTGATGAAGCGCCACGGCTCACAGGTGAACGCCCGAGGCTTTCTTCGGGGCGGTGGTTCTTGTTGCGGCGGGCCTTTCGCGGCCCTTGGTTTTGCTGACTTCGGTGAAAGTAGATGAGCAGCGATGGCTCCGTTTTGTGGGATGCCGCTGAGGAGGTGGAAAACAACACAGAGCGCACTCCGCGTGACGAGGCTCGCGATGGGCCAGTTCGGCCCCAGGAACTTCTACCTCGCGGCCCACCTCCGCCTGAGCCTGTGTGCTGGAGCGCTGCTTCTGGTTCTGCCTCCGTGTCCAAGGTCCACACTTGCCGCGCGGACGCTTTGAGCGTACCCCAGCCACTCTGCTTCTGACGACCGAGACGACGACGGCATTGAGGATGCCTCCTCTACCAGCCACGAGCGGCTGGACGACGACCGAGCTGATGCTATCTCAGAGACGTGGTCCGAAACCAGCCTTGCCTTGGCTGGACCATGCCTGGACACGGCCCAGCAGTTCCTCATGGACCTTAAGTTGGAGCTGTCTGAAACTTCCGGTAGCGATTCGCTCACAAGCTGCCTCGCGTGGAGCGCTGTGACGCAAGCTCAATCAGTGCGACTGGGCCCGGACCCAGGTACATGCAAAGGCACGCCTCACTGAGGGGCGCAAGCAAAGCTGGCTGGATTTCGAGTTTCGTGCGAGCATGAGCGTCGCCCGCGCCGCCGGCAGCGGTCAGACAGCTAGTGGCGGATCCGTTCCGGGCCGGGCCAGGAGCCTCTGCACGGTTAGGTTCCAGCCCCTTAAGACCTTACATCCCTATGGAGCCATAGGTCCCAATCAGCCCAAGCCCCTAGGAAGACGGCCCTGCAGGATTGCGGATTGCGACGCCAGCAGCGGCTGCACGGCCATCAGCAGGTTCACTTTATCTACTTAGTCAGCCTTACCGAGGGTGCGCCTCTAAGCCCTCTAAGCCCACGTGCCGCAAGCATCGGAACATCACTGCAATGAGTCGGGCCGGTCCCAAGTCCGGCAACCACATGAACCTAGTAGTCCTAGCCATACCACAACAACAGGTAGTCGGGGTGAGGGTAGCTTCCATAGCTGCAGCGGAGGCGGGACCCGACCTAGGGTCGGGAAAGCTTTGCAGCGGAGCGCTGAGCGTGCCGCTCGACCCACCAGCGCCTTCAGAGAAACGAGCTTACCGCCGCGCCCGACTCAGGGCGGCGAGAGCGGGCGGCACCATGTACCGGGGCCGCTGGCATAGCGCAGCAACTCTACAGGCCTTACCCTACGCCCCTAAGCCAGCAGGCTCAGGTCGACAACCAGAGTTGTGAGAGGCAGGACTTTCACCCTGCAGTGCCTCAGCTGGAACGCCGGAGGCCTCTCTTCAGATGTGTTTCAGGAGTTTGTGGCCTGGGTCGAAGCTCAAGGCCGATTCCATGCACTCATTGTACAAGAGACACATTGGAAGGATAGTAGCGAGTTCCTGTCGGGCAATTGGATGTGTGTCCACAGTGCGGCAGCTAGCGCTGATCAGTCACCGGACAGGTTCGCAGGTGTGCTCGTCATGCTCTCGAGGGCCCACTTCAAGGACCCTGCTGTCCATGCAGTAGTGGACGGACGCCTGCGCGCAACATCCTTGTTGCATGTGGAGATTACAACACGAACCTTAGGACCTGCCATCCGCACGTAGGGCCAGCAGTGGGCCCAGTCACATCGGCCAGCTCCCTAGATGATAATCTCTCCAAACTGCTCGCGAAGCATGACCTCTGTGCACTGAACAGCTGGCATGCCAGACCAGCTCATACGCTTACCAGTCACACCGGGGTTTCACAGATAGATTACATCATCACACGCAGGAACACCGCCACTGGTGCCAGTCGGCAGGCGGGGCCGGTTCATCATTTTTCGGTTGCGGGGTGGCGGCAAGCCCGGCACCTGCCCCTACAGGCTCAGATACCGGCGCTCCCCATCCATTGGCGTCCAGGCATGCAGGCCCAACTACCACCAAAGGTGGACAAAGCCCGCCTGGCGCAGGCTGCTGCCACGGGCAACGGCGATGCGCTCGCGCTTCAGGAGCTTGTTGCCAGTCGACTTCGGGATGTACCCACAGCTGACCCGCATGCGTTGCACGCCTGTGTCAACGCTGTGCTGTTGCAGTGTGTCCAGGAGGTGTTCCCCCCCGGCAGGGCGCCTGACCATCGAGTCAGTGCCCAAGCGCCTTTTCAGCTATCAGCCAGGCACACATGGCGACTGTACGCCATGCTTCGCCGACCGAGGCTTGCCACTGTGGCGGCCGTGCTTCACAAGTGGAAGCTGCACATGGTTTTTGCACGAGCCTCAAAGGCACTCAGACAGCAAAGTCGTGATCTTAAGCGGGCCTCCTTCGCCGATAAGCTGGCTCAGGCCGAGGCCGCAGCGCAACGGGGCGACCAGAGGACACTGTACCAGGTCGTGCGATCCCTGGCTCCCTCCAGCAGTCGCCTGTTCTCGCGGCTCCGGGATGCAGAGGGTCATTTCCTTAACAAACCTGCTGAAGCCTTGGCACTTGTTGCGCAGGGGAAGACCACCTATGCAGCTCCAGGCCACGAAGGCGGCCAAACCTGTTCCCGGCCACATGGCGCCAGCAGCGGCGTGGAAGGTCTGTGCTAAGGACCACCTTTCGGGGCAGCCTTCAGACAGCACTTTGCGGCGGGACAGGACGGCATTATCCATGGCGACCTAACGAACGCACACATGGTGATGTTGCCCAAGGTGGGGAAATCTCCGCACGTTCTGGAGAACCTTAGGCCCATAGGGTTGATGGGGCCGCCCTCCAAGGCATTGAATGGCAGGGGCACTGCGGGACAGGATGCTGGCGCAGCTGCGCCCCCTGACTCAGTACCGCCCACAGTTTGCACCGCGGGCCGCGGAACCTTCAATGCGCTGCTACGCATCCATCAACATGTTGCTGATGCGCTGTCGCTTGTTCGCGCCAACCGGATTTCTAGGTTCGGGTTACACGAAGGGCGCCGACCCCTGGCCCTTGCAGGGGCCCTGAGCATCTCCCGGGACCCCAGCCGCGCTTTTGACCTGGCTGATCGGTGTGATATCTACCGCACGCTGGAGCGATACCAGGTCCCAGGTGCTGTAATCGACGCAGTGCAGCGGCTTCATACGGGCTCCAAGTTCGTCTACAAGGTGGGCTCTCATCAGGAGGAATTTGTTCCGACCAACGGGCTGAAGCAGGGATGCAAAATTGCACCTTGTCTGTGGGTGTGGTACACCATGGCACTCTTTGACACCTTAGCCCAAAGGCTCACAGAGAACTGGGTCAGAGATACCCCCACGCTTTTTGCTGATGACTGCTGGGCCAGCTGGCTCATCAAATCCACTGGGGATTTTTCAGCGAGCCATGCGGGAGCTCCAAATACTGCTATGTACGCTGGAGGACTACAAAATGCGAATCAACTTCACCAAAACGGCAATCCTTGTCAAACTGGTGGGGAAGCAGGCTGCCCAGGCCCTTCATGAACATACGTTTTTCCGGCGGCGAACTAGACATCTCCATCGTTGCGGTCAACGGTGCCGTCCAGCATGCGCCTATCAAGCTTGAACAGGAATACCTGGGCGCCAAAGTTAGCTACCACAACCCTAGAGATGGGAACCTCGACCATAGACTTCAAGTGGGTCAGCTCCGCTACCAGGCCATTCGACGAGCTCTCACTGGCAAGCATGTTGTGGCCCCACTGCATCGCGTTCGGTTGCGGTCGGCTTGCGTCCTGACAAGCATGTCTTATTCCCTTGCGGCTGTGGGCTTCACACCCAAGGGACTTCAGAAGTGGGAGGCACGCGCCACCAAGCACGTCCGAGCCATTCTGAGGAAATCGGCTCACCTGACAAAAACCACCAATGATGAGATCTGGTCCCAGGCCCGTCACCAACGGCCGGGTGACTTGTTGCTGGCTCAGCTGACACAGGCGCGTCAGCGCCTTGAGACTCGAGCTGGGGTTGCACCGGACATTACCACTGCAGCAGGCATCCTCGAACACGTTCGGGGACTGGGGTCGCAGCTCCGACAGCTTCTTGTCCGGAGGCCTAAGGAATCTGTCAGCCGGAGCGCGGCCCACTCACATGTGTGCACCCTGCGCGATACAAAACTTGCCTCTTGTTCGCCGGCCGTACTTGTTGCAGACGTGGCATAGGTGGGAGACACTTCTCTCCAATGCTGCCATTCGACAGGAGCTCAAGTCCCACTGTGTGCTTTGTCACTTTTGGGTTGCCGATTACCAACACATCAAGCAACACCAGAGACGCACACACTTAGCAGACATCCAACCTCTCTTGGCTAACGTCGTGCGCCTCTGCAAACCTTTCAAAAGCCAATTGCGCAGTGGGAGCAATTGCCCTTGGTGCTCGTGCCGTGTCTGGGCTCCTGCAAGGCACGCTGAAGCCTGTCCGGTTCTCTGATCTTAGCTGCCCAGTACTGCCAGGCGCATTCAGATCACCATGACGGGGGACAGCAGCATGGGGGCGAGTCCTGCGAGGTGGGGCGGGCCTCAACCCGCGGAGGCGGACATCTTCAAGTATACGTGTCCTTTGCGAGCACAGCGACGACCCAGCCCCAGGCCCATCTGGATCCGAATACTCAGCCGCAGAAGCGGCCACGTCCGGAGCAGCAGTTCCTCCCCAGAGGGAGCCGCAACCCACGGCGAGGGGAGGGCGCCCACCACAGGGAGCCGGCCAAAAGCAGCTCAGCCAAGACACCGTCCGCACCATGACGAAAATCATCATCAGGCAGGAGGATCAGCTGGCGGAGCTACGAGGAGACAAGGGCTTCTTCATGTTCCTTCGCGAAGACCCGGAGATGAGTGCCGTCATCATGGCTGCACGCCAGCCTCAGGACACTATGCGGTTCTAACAAACAGCGATCCGCCATACCTACTCGATGATGCAGCGCAGCCGAAAAAAGCGACTGAGGCCGACCTCGAGGACACATCAACATCCATGTATGTTCTTGTCTTAGGGCTAACCTCACAGCTCGCCTTTGCCGCAGCGCCAAGCCCAAGTCCCGAATCGTCTGCTGGCCCGGGGAGCTTGCACATTGATGCTGGAGACGGGCTGCTCAGTGCCGGGTATGCGCCGAACGAAGGAGATGTGGCTGAGCAGCCATCAGGACTTTCTCGAGGCCTGGCTACGCAAGGTGACTCTGGATGTGCATCTANTGGCTGAGCAGCCATCAGGACTTTCTCGAGGCCTGGCTACGCAAGGTGACTCTGGATGTGCATCTACTGCAGCAGCGACTCGACCGATTGGAGGAGCTCTTGCAACGGCTCATAACTCGCCTGCCGGCGGGTGTACTGGCCCAGGGACCCAACAAAGCCTGGAGTGAAGAGTTGCCATCGGAGCTAAATACTCTCGATGACTGATCCACGGCGCTAGGCCGACTCGTTTAAACAACCTTTTGCCAAGCGAGATTCTATCTCACGGAGCTTTTAAACATATGCACAGGGCATGCTCAAAGGGAGCATTCGTGCCACTCCGCCTTGAGCGGACGAGGCGACAAATCCTGTCGTCTTGAAGGCGCTCGCTAGCCGGACGAGGACCCAGGCTGCGTTGGAAGAAGAAGAAGAAGATGATGGTGATGATGGTGATGGCGATGGTGTGATGGAAAGTGTGACGCTGCTGATGTTGATGCTGATGCTGATGATGGTGATGGTGATGGTGATGGTGAAAATGGCTATGGTGAAGATGATGATGGCTCGATGATGACGACGATGATGATGGTGGTGATGGTGATGTTGATGGTGATGGTGATGGTGGTGACGCTGATGATGATGCTGCTGCTGGTGGTGGTGGTGGTGGTGATGATTGTGATGGTGATGGCGATGATGGTGATGATGGTAAAACAACTCCCCGATATTGTTATCATTGTCATCCACCATGATGACACGATCAACACAATCAAGATGACATCACCATGCGGGCTAACAACATCCGCAGGCTGCAACCACGGAAAAAGAAGAGGCGGGAGCAGCAGCACCGCCGACAACAACAGCAAAAAACCGCACAGTGGTAATGGCAAGAATGAAAGCCGTACAACTGTACGAAACATGAACGGATTATGAACCTATTCCCCAACCCCAAACCCTCAAGCCTGGACCCTGTGTTCGTGGCACTGTCACAGTATCCAAAACCACTGAGGCCCCAGGCTCGGCCGTGCTGCAGCTCGACGATCCGCCTTCGGCGGAACTGCTGCTTGGCGATCTGGGCCAGTGGCTTTCGGGTGGCAGGCTGGATTTAGGGTTCGAGGCCTCAGGACTTTAGCGTTTTCTGGCAGGCGAGTGCACGCTGCGTTTTCCAGATTCAATTCTAATGCCAGGTTTCGACCCAGCATTTCCAGTCTTGGACTGGAGTTGGAGGTTTTGCAGGGTTTGGTTATCAAGGCCTTAACACACCACTGCCCCTGCATGGATGATCTTCAGCCTCGTCAAACCTTAAACGCGCCACCCTCCAGCCCTGGGTGCCTCATCGTTATCGTACTTGCTAAGGCCCAGCGGGTCGAAGAATCCCAGGGGTGGCGTGACGCCCAGCTCCTGAAAGGAGCTCGAAGCTTGCCAGGGTGGGGTTTTATGCTTCGGACCCTGACCTCTGAACTGCAATCATAACATAAAAGCTTGACCTCAAATGCTGCCAGCATCTAACTACAAGCTTGGGGGTGGAGGATGTCCGAGTTGAGGTCATTTTGTGTGTGATTTGTTAAAAGATTCCAGATTTTCGCTCGGCCTGACTTACACTGCTTCTAGATTCTAGATCTGCTTTGACCTGAAGAGTTAAAGAATGCTTTGCACATCTGAGGGCTGAAGGCATACTGCATTCTTGTTTTTCGCATCTTTGCTCCGTGATTGCTTTGGGCCCATGTCAAGTACAAGTTTCTGGCATAGAGCCATTTGTCGCAATTAATTTGGCGTGTCACGGGAGATCAAATCTACAAGCAGGGTTCGTGCTGTGCTCCCCAATCCCCAGACGCTCATGCCAAACGTCAATCCGAAAAAGCAGCCTGATGTCAACAAATTCGTGAACCTTCGCAAGCCTGTGCCCCCGCTTTCAAGTCACAGCCCGCAAACGCGAGGCCATACAGTCCCAATAAGAATTTAACGACTGTTGCTACACTACTTCACTCAATCACAACTGTTGCTTCTGTTCGTTCCCGGTGGCCTGAGTAAAGTCCGGGGCCGCGCGGAGCGGGGACTCCGTGTAGTTGGCCCAGTCACCTTTGCTTCGAGGATGTTTGAGGTCTGCGCGGGGTTCTGGAGCCAATGGGTTTGCGGAGCACGGTCAGTGCTCTCCTCGCGTGACATGTTTGCCCTCCACTGCTGGTACGAGCCGCGATCCTTACCAGGTCTTCGGTCTCCCGTGTCTCTGCCGTGCTTGGATTTAGGGCTCCGGGTTTGGCTTGCGCTTCTGATTCTGGGGGCTGCAGTTCGTTTTTGACAATTGCACAACACTGAAGTGGTTGAAGTCCGTCCAGAGCGCTCCGGAAAGCTTCGAGAAGGTCTCCTTCTTGTGCCCCTAAACGGCCACCCCCAAGTCCCTGCTTCACCCCCGTGCTTCAGGGTTTTGCAAAGTCTCAGGGCTGAAAGATCCATCAAAGGCACCCCAGGCGGAGCCAGTCAGGCCGTCCTGGTAGAACCTGGGAGCTGTGAGTCTTTAGAATCTGTAGCACCTTTCTTCAACGGGCAGAGCCTCCAAATATAGAGTCTACGTAAAGCCCCAAAACCTGAAGTCTGAAACCCGAGATGTAGCACCCGCAACTGGTGGGTTGGGATTGTGGCACTTATGGATCAAGGTTAAGAGTTGCAGAGTTTCAGGGTTTAGGGTTGTAGGCCTTCCGGATTCTTGGCTTTGAAGCTCAAGGCTTAGGATGCTGGCATTTCTCTCTTCCGGAATCCAAAGACCCAAGGGTTTTTGTTCCTTCGGAAGTTTCGGTGTAGGAATTTGGAGATGTCGTCCACTACGGCCAGCAAACGCCACAGAAGTCCCTTGGGGAGAAGAAGCTTTCGGGGTGCTTGTTCTTTGCTGCTCGCTCCAGTGATGTCGGTTCCTAAGACCCTACTTGCCTGAGCTAGGAGGCTCGAAGCCGTTGACTATGATATCCAGGCTCGGGGTGGAAGGCGTGCAAGCTTCGACCCCGTTTGCGAAACCTGAATCACAACCCGCTACTCGACCAGCAAGGAGGAAACCAGAGCAGCATGAGTAATGAGGAAAAGATGCATGCCAATGATGGCCATCATCGCAAGGCGGCCGTTTGCCAACTCCGCGTTCAACTTTTTCTGCTTCTCCTTCAAGACTCCCAGCGTCGAACTCCGGAACCCTTTAAACCTCATTAATACTGAAACCCGTAGACCTCAACACCAACTCGCCCAAAACCCTTTAAAGCTGCGAACACAGAAGCCCACAAGAACCCTAAACCCACCCTGAGATCCCGAAATCCCTTGAGCTTCGAAAAGATCCGGTGCTCCTCGGCGTCCGCGCTGGTGAGGACCTGGCCCGTCACTGGCTCGCTAGGCTTCCGGCTTCGGGATCAGGCTTTCAAAGTATTTGCGCTTCTGGGCTCTGGCTTCTGTAGGCCTTTACCGGTTTGGGGTCGCGACCGGCTTCCGGAGCTTCGGAGTTCAGGACTTTGATGTTCCGCGTGGGGCTTGTAACGGCAAGGGTCGACAGACCAAGACCGCACACCGCTCAACACTTCAAGTAGATAGTCTTTGAGCATTCTCTAGCCACCCAACATCCGAAATCCAAAACCTTCAACCTCGGACTCCTCAAGCCCAGGGTGCCCAAAGCACGAACCCTCAATCCAGACGCGAGCACCCTTCTCCCAAGACAGCACCTCTTGAAAGAAGGTGAGAAGGTAACGGGAGCCGCTGATTTGTTCTTATTCCAAAACCGTAGAAAATCCTGACACCCACCCCAAACCTTCCAGAAATCCAAAAGGCTCAAATCCCTAGGGACTAGGCACCAGAATAGAACCCCGCAAAGACAAGTTAAAGGCCTCAAAACCCCTATCGAAGGGAGACCGGGGCTCACACGTACCAGCCGAAGTCGCCAGGGCGGCCGCTGGCGATGTCGGAGCCTGCGTGTGCTTCGGGTTTAAAGCGTGAGGATTTGAGGCTTTTAGGATCTAAGACTGACAGACTGACAGTTTGAGGATTTGGTGTTTAGAGTTATGGTTCTTAGGATTTAAGTGTTTGGTGGTTCATGAGTAGCTTCCCAAGTTCTTGGTCCGAAGTCCTTCCCTGGGGGTTCGGGGTATTCGGCAGAGTGGCTGATGGTGAAGGGTTGAGGTTGAGGGCTCCGGGTCTGCACGCGAAGTTCGGGGCTGCATCTCCTGTCCCGCCTGCTCCGCGAGACACCTCGCACCAACCCATGTACAGCCTCGGCTTCGTGATTAAGACCCAAGCTCCCAGTCGTCATCCGGATTCGAACACTGTTTGAGGACCGTAAAACTTAGAGAATCTACATGCTCATGCTCATACGCATCGTGTGTTCTTAGAACTGAATATCTCTCGTCCCATTGTCTTTGCTGCGAGCCCATACGGGTATGAAATCACCGGAGGCAGTCCCTTAGCGAACCTCTCGGATCGCCGATCCCGCAAGGAAAGCCATGGGCCAAGGAGCAGGATCTGGGTCCAGCCTCCGGCGGGTACCTGGACAGGGCCCCTTCAGCCCGAATCCTTACTACGTATAAGCCATGTAGGCCATGTATTCAAGGTCAGCACTAGTGCTGCAACCCAATTGCATCTGGCGGTGGCTACACACGTGATCCCTGAAACTCGCATCTCCAACCCTATCTCGCCAGCCGATAAACCGAACCCCAAACCCCCTCCGAGGGCCTTCGAGATGGCAGCGAGACCGTTTGGAACGTCTGCGAACTTGAGACCCATGCTCGGGGAAAGAAAGCCTGCGGAGAGCTATAGGGTTGGATGTCATAGAATGGTCGGCTGGGCCTGATGTGCTTTTCTTGCGATCCTTCCCGAACCCCAAAACCCTTCAGGTTTCGAGACGTGACAGAGATATGAATTTATTTCTAAAGTCCGAAGTCAAGACTCTCCAAGCTCGAACTCTTCCACCTTCCAGTCTCATGTGTCCGCTCCAAAAGCCCAAGACCCAAAGCCATTTAGCGATGACGCGGGCACCGGGCAGGTGGACAAATACCGGTTGTTATAAGTAGGTACATGGATACTGGGCAGAAAGAATGACTCACTGAAAAGAAGCAAACTCATCGCCAGTTTCGGTTCGTGCACCCGGCACCCCTCTTTGCCTGGAAACTTCCCCGCAATTTCGGGGGTGATGTAGCCTGGGTCCGCAGCAACACGACACTTCGGCGTCAAACGCTTCCGGCTTCGAGTCTAGAGTCTCGTTGCGGAGACCGAGGCTTCAGCTCCAAAGTACATCACAAACCTTGATCGACCTTTCAACCGAAACACTTGAGTTTGATTCGGGGCGGCCATCGATGACACATTGTAGCTCATGACCCCACACAACTAGTCGTCACAACGACAGATCCGTCGAATTCGTCTGTGTCTATTGCGTCCAGCCCACCCATGGTTGCCAGCATCGCGATGCGGCCGTGCTTCAGTTCAACTGAACGCCTGTCGGGCACAGGGTTTAAAGCTTCGGGTTTGACGGTCGAATGCACCCACATAGGGATCGAGCATCACGCTCATACACACGCAGTGTATTGCATGAATCTCACACTGTCAAGTTTACTGGTTGGTCCGGACGTTTTTGCTCCACATGGTTGAACCTCGACTCAAAGGGATTCAAAGGGATAAAATCCCAGAGGTCACAAACAGTTTTAATATCGTTTTTATAACTGTCGACGTTACCCCAACTCACGACCCAAATCCCGAAGTGCAAACTTAAAACGTTTCATGCCGCCAAGCTACCAACCTTTCACACCATCTCGCTCCATCCAAACAAACTGATTGGATCAACCCTCCTGACACTGCGAATGCACAAACCGAAACCCAAACGGCCAACCACCGCCCGGATCATCAACTCCACAATTGAGGTACTTTCGGAAATACGGAAGAAACACATCACATAAATGCCAGCAAGCCTTGCCTGCGCATAAATGCCTCGACATCGCCATCCCTGGCGAGGCCGAGCCTCGAGTCCAACGCCGCCAAACGGACTTCTAAGAATCTTGTTTGATTGACAGCTACAGGGCTGCTTCCAGGTAAGATCAGATAACAAACAAAAACGGCCTGCCACGGGGCCATGGTTTTTGAGTAGTGTGTTTGTTGGTGTTGTGTTTCATTGTTATTATGCTACGCAGTCATGCGCGCAAACATGTAACATCATGTCATGTGCATATGCATATGTACGAGCATGCATGAATATTCAAACACGTGCATTCTTACGTTTACACATACATGCATACCTGCACGCTCAAACCCGTACATGTGCGGCTTATGTGTTCGCACTACCATGGTACACTTGGATACGAAAAGGCAATTGCTTCATTCATCGTTCAAACTTATTCCAGTGAAGGTCTGTGTGTGTGAGAGTTTTCTGATTCATTTTTAGTGTAATATTTCAGTATGACTTGTTTCTGACGGGCCCCCAGAACAATAGATAGCCGCAGTGATACTCGCAAGACTTCATTCCTGCAAACTGGGGAACACATATACACATCTGATAGTTCTGGCGCCGTGGCAATGCACATGTACGAGCATTCCTTCGTTTACTCATACAGGCCTACACACACGCACAAGCACATACATGTACTGTTCGTATATGTTTTTGCATTGCCATGGGACACCTTACTGTATACCCCAATGCAACGTACACGGCAGCTGAGCCGCCACTTCCAAGTGAAATGATAGGGGACGTTAAAGTAATTATTTCATTCGTCGTTCACGTTTCTTCTACAAACTCTAACACCCGGCAATCTCGGGTGCAGAGCCGACTTGCCATGTTATGATTCCCGTATGTGTTTTGAGAGAGGTGTATTACTTATCAACCCGGCTTCAGATCATAAACTTCAGATGCAAAAACTGGTGCCCGGTGGATGGTGGGTTGGGGTTGGCGTAGGGTGTAAAGTTGGGCCGTTGCATGCCGGTTGATCCCCACACCTGAAGGCCTAGTTGGCAGCCCTTTCAGAGCTCCCCCGCCTGCGTTTGGAAAGCAGCAAACGCGGTGGACACTTTTTCCACCAACACCTGTGCCCCCTCCTTCCATAGTCGCCGCCGTAACCCACTCCTTTGCAACGTTCTGTGCTTGAATACTTCGTCGGAGCGCCGCGCTGTACTCGACCCGTAGGTAACGGTATGACAACTACAACTTGCACGGGCGATTCCGATTCATGACATTCCTGAAACCCCTCCCCTCATTTTGCGACTCCGGTTCATCGTCGATCATACACGCCCCTTCATGTGGCGATTCAAACACGCCCCTTCATGCGCCGATTCCGGTTCACCATATATTCTTTATCATATATCACCCGCCCCCAACTTTTCATGCGCCGCGGCCTGTGGCCCGCGACCCGCGGCTGGGGGCCGCGGGTCGGCTGAAAAAGACGGCGGCGGGCCCCACCCCCCATTAAAATAGGCCAGTTCATCATCTATCTGAAACACGCTCTCTCATGTGGCGATTCCGGTTCTTCATACATCTTAAACACGCCCCACCCCATATTAAACTAGACCAGTTCATGGTATTTCTGAAACACGCCCTCCCATGCGGCGGTTCCGGTTCTTCATTCTCTTCCCCCCGCCCCGGCGATTGGGCGAGACCAGTTCATCATATATCTTAAACACGCCCCCTCATTTGGCGATCCGGGTTCATCACATATCTTAAACACGCCCCCTTCTACAATCTCGAAAACATGCCCCCTCATTTTTTGGCGATTGCGGTTCATCATGTATCTTAAACCCGCCCCCTCGTTTGCACATTTGCTAGACTGCTAGACCAGTGAGTCTGCCCAGTTAAGCTTGTCGTCCCTTTGACCCGGCAGCATCATCACCAGGCGGAAGAAGCGATGCTCCCCGCTTGCTGTTCGAACACGGATGCAAGTGTCGATCTTCTGCTCTACCGTTAAGAATGCGTCTGAAACTGTAGCAAACGGATCAGCAGGTTGTTAGACGCAGGTGAGAACAGTTGTTCTCGACGATGGTCGAGCCATGCAAACTCACGGCCGACTAGCCGGCTCCTGCGAAGGAAACACTCATCACCCTCGGGATTGCACGGATCAGGCTTCAGCCTCCAACCCGTTACATGTTTCGTGGACAGCAGGCGGGCCTTAGCAATGAAGGGACCACCATCGTCCAATGGGTCTAAGACTCCCATCTTCACAAGCCTTTCAAGTTCAAACTCCTCAGCCAACAAATCAATGGCATCAAGTTCCTCAGCTGAAAGCTTGGGCTCGCCTCCATCAGCAGGCCAGGGACGATACAATGCACTAGGAGTGCCCAACAAAGGGCTGTCATCAATGTCTGAACAAAGTCTGACTCCTCTACACGAATAATCATAATCCTCAAGAACATCTAGTTCATCACTTTCAAGAACTAGCAGAACGCTCAAGTCATTATGAGCACCTGCTTGTTGCTGCGCAGCACGAAGTCTTGGCATTTTGCGAGCATCAGGGCTAGGCTTGAAAGCTGTTGCCGGCCTCTCATCGTCACGGGGCAGCTCGGCCTCACGCGAGGATGGTGTGGTGTAGGAGCAGCGGGCTGAAGGTGGCTGGATGCCAACGCAACACCCTCACTTGACGACGCAGCTCCAGCGGGAGCAGACTGAGGCAGAAACCCATCCAGCATTGCACCATCCACACCGGCAACTCACCATCGAGATCTTGCTCGGGCGTCCGGGGAGAAAACTCACTTGCCCCGCTGGCTTCCTCAGTATCTGAACTTGACGGAGGATCCGAAGCTGCTTCATCCTGCGGACTTCCAGTCGCAATTGGCCCAACACCAAGACGGTCATCAGCGGGCGCTGGCTCAACAACCAACTGCTTTTGGGCTTGCGACTTTCCAGCCGCCCCCGCCAGGAAGCTGGCGTGCTGCCAAGGTTGCGCCTTGATGACATCGTGCAGCGACGGATCGTAAAGCTTGGTCATGCAACCGATGGATCTGCAGCATAAAGTACAAGCCTTCCGCCCTTGGTAATGCAGATGTGCTGATCGGATGACCCTGACTTGCCCAACCACATGGCCTCAATCCATTTCGGAGTGCCCTTGACGGGTCGCACAGCATTCTTGCAAAGACACAACACACACTGTGCAGGTTGCACAACTTTGCCTCCACACGGGTGTCCTGCGGCATTCTCGAAGGCAGCGGTGCCTCCTGGACGAGGGCCATACCTGTTGAGCAGCCAGCTGGAGTGTCTAGTTGCCCAAGAGTGCAACGGGTGTCCAGTGGACACCATCAGACCTGACCCAGATTCATAGGCAGAAAGGATCACATTTGCCTGCAACCGGCACGTGTTCACAGCGGTCTCGGCGCCGCCATTCGAAGCATGCTCGCCCTCAGGCGATTGCTCACGCAAAGTTTTCACGCCGATTCTGGCACGTGACCGGGCAACTTCTTGCTGGAGGGCCAAACACACATTCTCCGGATCACAGCGCAGATGCGCTTCCTTATGTTTCAGGAAGGACATCACACGGGTGAGCTCAGAAGCGAGGTAGTGCCGCGTGTGGCTTCCACCATGCCGGGGCACAGAAACCACTCTCTCCATCCCGTGTGGCTGTCGTGGACAGCTAGAAACACAAGTTTGTCGTCAGGACTACTTTCATCTCTGCCCGTGAACCCGAAGTCGAATGACACAACACTCAAGGCACACTCAGTGGAATCAACAGCTTCGTGAGCATCATTGCGGGCTTTGTGCTGGACACAGAACTTGCACCAGCTTTGGCAAGGAAGATGGATCAGTTCGTGAAGCCTTTGCTCGGCGATGGAAGGCTCGCGGACAGGTGCCACAGCATTGGGCACCACACCTTGATCACTGGGCCGAGCTTTCAGCTCCAAATCGTACTTGGCAACATAAGACGCAAGTCGCTTGTGCACAGTAGCCTGGCCACCTGACTTTCCAATGCCACACAGCTCGCAGGCCTGACGAAGGGTTTTCAAGGCGTCACTAGAGTCACTAGGGCGTACAACAACGCCCTGCACGTCCAACTCGGCAGGAAGCCTGTCGGGATTTTCACCCTCCTGTCGCACACCTAAGGAAGCCTGGGCACCTGCAGCATCTGCACCTTGGTGTTCGATCAACACGAACCCAGCATCACCAGCTTCATCGAACAGCTCATGTTCCATTTCAACTTCAGGCACATCATCATCTTTGGAACTGGAGGCAACGGCAGCCTCAGCCTCAGCATCTGGCATTTCGGGCGACTCGGTGTGCCCTGGAAGGGCCGCTGCATCTACACTGAAACCAAGATCAGCGGGTGAGCGCATGCGATCGCGTGCAAACACAATGCAATTGCAAGGCTCAGTACTTCAGGGAGGCCACCTGCTGGGTCAAACATTGCATACACAGCCCTGGACATCTCAACAAGCTTCCACACTCCATCGACCGTAAATCAACGCAGAGTTGCACCGAGGGTCAAGGTTTACGCAGGTTTGGCCGACGAAATGCTCCCACGGATCATACACATGTGCGTTGCAGAGTGTATCAATTCAGGGTTGCACCCAAGAGTCAAGGGTTACAACGGAGTGGCAGACCAATTGCTGCTGCGAGCATACACATGTGTGTTGCACAATAGATCAACCAAGTTCAACCAAGCGTTGCACCAACCAGAGGACCAAGGGTTACAAGGGTTTGACCGACCAACTGCTGCTGCGAGCGCGCACACACACACACGCACGCGCGCGTGCGCGCGCGAGTTGCAGAATACGCAAATTCAGGGTTGCACCCGAGGATCAAGGGTTACGAAGGTTTGGCCGACGACATGCTGCTGCGAGCATACACACGCTTTTGTTGCAGAATAAACCAATTCAAGGTTGCAACCGGGGATCAAAGGTTACACAGGTTTGGCCGACCAACTGCTGCTGTGAGCACACACGTGTGTGTTGCAGAAAATATCAATTCAGGCCTGCACCTAGGACCTAAGGGTCAAGGGTAACAACTATTTGGCAGATCAATTGCTGCTGCACCCAGGGATCAAGGTCAAGGGTTACAAGGGTTTGGCCGGCCAAGTGCGGCTGGGAGCATATGCACGCGTGTTCCGAAATCTGTCAATTCAAAGTTGCACCCAAGTCCGCCATGGGTCAAAGGTTACAAAGGCTTGGCCGACCAGTTGTTGCTGTGAGCAAACACCTGTGTGTTGCAGAATATGTCAGTTCGGGGCTGTACCCAACATTCCAAGGATATAAGGGCTTCGCCGACGAAGTGCTGCTGCAGGCATACACACATGTGTATTGCAGAAATCAGGGTTGCACCCAAGGGTCGAAATTTTATCAGAGCTTTGCCGACCATCTGCTGCTGTGAGCATACACATGTATGTCGCAGACTGAGTCACTTGAGGGTTGCACCTGAGGATCAAGGGTTACAATTACAAGGGTTCGCCCCGACCAATTGCTGCTGCGAGCATACACATGTGTGTTGAAAAAAATCAAATCAGGGCTGCACCCAAGGGTCGATATGTTGCAAGGGTCCGGCCGACCAGGTGCTGCTGTAAGCATACGCACTGCAGAATAATAAAACTCAGGCTTTCACCCAAGGGTCAACGGTTGGCTTGGCTTAGCTGACCACCTGCTGCGGCGGGCACACACATGTGTGTTGCAGAATGAATCCATGCAGAGTTGCACCGAGGGTCAAGGCTTACAAAGGTTTGGCCGACCCAAAGTCTGCNTTGGCTTAGCTGACCACCTGCTGCGGCGGGCACACACATGTGTGTTGCAGAATGAATCCATGCAGAGTTGCACCGAGGGTCAAGGCTTACAAAGGTTTGGCCGACCCAAAGTCTGCTGAAAGCATACACATGTGTGTCGCAGAACAGATGATGCACCTAAGGGTCACATGTTACCAAGGTTTGGCCGACCAACAGTTGCTGTTAGCACACACACACACAAACAGGTGTGGTGCAGAATACGTCAGTTCAAGACTGCACCCAACATTCAACGGTTGCAAAGGTTTCGCCGACCAAGTGCTGCTGCGAGCATACACATGCGTATTGCAGAAGTCAGGGCCGGAACCAGAGGTCGAAATTTTATCAAGGCTTCGCCGTGAGCATACACACGTGCCTTGCAGACTAGGTCATTTGAGGGTTGCACCCGAGGGCCAAGGATTACAAGGGTTACAAGGGTTCGCCCGACTGCTGCGAGCATACATATGTGTGCTGCAAAATAAATTAAACCAGGGTTGCACCAAAGGGACGAAATATTACAAGGCTTCGGCCGATCAGGTGCTGCTGCAAGCATACATGTGTGTGCTGCAGAATGATAAAACTCAGGGTTTCACCCAAGGATCAACGGATACACAAAGGTTTGGCCGACCACCTGCTGCTGCGGGCACACATGTGCGTTGCAGAATAGATCAATGCAGAGCTGCACCGGGGGTCAAGGTTTACGAAGGTGTGGCCGACCCTATTCTGCTGGGAATTCAGGGTTGCACCCAAGGTTCAAAGGTTACAGAGGTTTGGCTGACCAGTTGCTGCTGTGAGCACACATGCGTGTTGCAGGGTCCAGGAGTGCTACTGTCAGGACACACACTGTGAGGGCACATGTGTCTCGCAGAACAGATCAATCAAGGGGTGCACTCACGGAACACTCACGGAACAGGGTTACAAGGTTTGGGCGACCTGTTGCTGCTGTGAGCATACACAAGTGTGTTGCAGAATGTGTCAATTCAGGGGTGCACCCAGGTGCAAACGGTTACAACGGAGCGGCGAACCAATTGCTGCTGTGAGCATACACATGTGTGTGTTGCAGAGTATATCATTTCAGGGGTGCACCAGAGGACCAAGGGTTACAAGGGTTTGACCGACCAAATGCTGCATTNGCGAACCAATTGCTGCTGTGAGCATACACATGTGTGTGTTGCAGAGTATATCATTTCAGGGGTGCACCAGAGGACCAAGGGTTACAAGGGTTTGACCGACCAAATGCTGCATTGAGCGCACACACACACACACATGCGAGTTGCAGAATAAGCAAATTCAGGGTTGCACCCGAGGATCTAGGGTTACGAAGGTTTGGCCGACGACGTGCTGCTGCGATCATACACACGCTTTTATTGCAGAATAAACCAATTCAAGGTTGCAACCGGGGATCAAAGGTTACACAGGTTTGGCCGACCAACTGCTGCTGTGAGCACACATTTGTGTGTTGCAGAAAATACCAATTCAGGCCTGCACCTAGGACCTAAGGGTCAAGGGTAACAACTAATTGGCAGATCAACTGCTGCTGCACCCAGGGATCAAGGGTTACAAGGGCTTGGCCGACCAATTGCAGCTGCGAGCACTGTTCGACTAAATGCTGCTGCGAGCGCACACACACACATGTGTGTGTGTTGCAGAACACCCAAAATCAACCGTTACAAGGGTTTGGCCAACCAACTGCTCTGCGAGCACGCAAACCAAAAAACGTCGCAGAATAAGTCAATACAGGCAGGGGTCGAAATCTTACCAATGCTTCGCCGACCAACTGCTGCTGTGAGCATACACACGCGTGTTGCAGACTGTGCAACCCAAGGATCAAGGGTTACAAGGGGTCGCCCGACCACTTCATGCTGCGAGTATACACATGTGCGTCGCAAAGTAAATCAAACCAGGGTTGCACCTACCCGAGGGTCGAAATGTTACAAGGGTCTGACCCAACCAGGCGCTGCTGTAAGTATACACATGTGTGCTGTGGGCAGACACATGTGTGTTGCAGAGTAAATCAACGCAGAGTTGCACCGAGGTTTACAAAGGTTCGGCCGACCAAATGCTACTGAGAGCAGACACATGTGTGTTGCAGATCAGACGAATTCAAGGTTACCCAAGGTCAAGGGTTCCAAGGTTTGGCCGACCAATTTTGTTGCCTTGGGCACACACATGTGTGTTGAATTCAAGGCTGCGCCCATGGATCAAGGGTTAAAGGTTTGGCCGGCCACGTGCTGCTGCGAGCACACGCATTGCCAGGGCACATGTGCCTTGCAGAATAGATTAGATCAAACAAGGGTTGCACCCACGGATCAAGGGTTACAAAGGTTTGGCCGAGCAACTGCTGACGTGAGCATACACATGTGCATTGCAGAGTGTATCTGCGAAACCGGTCTTGTTTTGCCTTCGCCGGCTTGACTCAAAAGGGCCCTCTGCGGTAGAGGGACACGTCTCAACAAGGCTGCTTTGCAGATGCACACACTCTATACACGCACCTACCTNTGTTTTGCCTTCGCCGGCTTGACTCAAAAGGGCCCTCTGCGGTAGAGGGACACGTCTCAACAAGGCTGCTTTGCAGATGCACACACTCTATACACGCACCTACCTAGCACTTTATCACACCCGTGACTCTTCTGGTGTTAGAGTGTGACAAAAAGAGTGAGACGTAGGATCGGTACTCAGCCGTCCTCTTTAGGATCCGCTTCGGCTGGATTCCCTTTCCTC
>BGNK01003665.1:0-68363 GCA_003297005.1 Symbiodinium sp. clade A Y106 | reverse complement strand
GGGGGATACCATTGGGGGGGGGGGGGTCGGCGAACCGAGAACCGGGATCATACATATATATATATATAATAGGGTATGAAATATGATATCATAGAGTCTTATCCTTGAGACTTACCTCGGGCTTTAAACTACGCAGGACAAAGACTTGTTTTAGGTGCGGGAGAATATGCCACTAAGAGAACCCTTAATCAGGTTGTAAACGCTGAACCGCTGTTGAGAAAAAGACGGAGCTCTTAGCCAACGCTTGAACGATTGAAAGTCAAGAAATGATGCTAAAAGGCCGGATGGCGACAACACGTGGATCAAACGGGCAGAGATGCACGGCGCGGGCGCACAGGCTCGGAGGAAATCATAATATTGTCATAAAGGGGCCGGAATAATAAATAATGGCACGCCCTGATAGCCCCTTGTATGACTTTGGCAGACCCGACCCTTGAATCTGGTTCTAATTATTGAGGCCCCTGTATCGGTTTCATGGTCGTGGCCCGTGTTGCTACTCTCCTGACAGATTACAACTGTGACCTTGATTGCTACTCTTAAGATTACCCGACATGCCTAGGGCCTTTCGCATCAAATCATGGCTGTTTCCAGGATCCTGTAGTCAAGCTGTGTACATACTCATAGTAACCTACAGACGATTTGGGTGCCTCAAACGGAGCCTAATCGGACCTAAACTAGAACACCTCCCTCAGAACATGTGGCGGTTTGGTCTTGTCATGTTAGGTGTGCGGCTACATATCACACTGCACCTGCCCTGCTTGGAGGAGGGAATCGCCGGTTTCGCCGACAACTATGCGGCCTCCATGTGCCGCGGACGAGAAAAGCAGTCGTTTTAGGCTTGTTGGATTTTAAGGAGCATGCAACGCTGACGCAGATGGAAACAGCGGTTTCCTAATCTTACATGAAACCTCACCCGCCAACGCAAAGATAGAGCCAGACGGACAGACGGACAGGCAGACAGACAGAAGACAGACCGACGGACAGACGGACCGATCGACAGACAGACAGACACACCGACACACAGACATGCCATCCTTTGGTGGGGGGGCATGTTGGCTTAGCCCCATGCCTTATCCAAGCATTGGAGAAGAGAGGTGTTTGTATTATGAGTGTCACCATACACAGCCAGTATCTGTAGATGCTCTCATGCAAAGGCCCTCTATGTTGGGCTGGCAACCAATGCGCATGTCCAGCCTCCCTGCTCGGGTTCTTTTGTCAATCGAACCCACTACTCCTCTGTAGGAACAGAGTGGGGCACACACACACACACATATATATATATATGTATGTATGTATACACCTACTACAAGGCATTCGTAGTGTAAGGTTGTATATGACCTGGCACCGAGACGATTCCAAGTTGCGTCGCGAATATGCTTTTTGAACTACAGGTTGAGAGGGGTCGGCTGTCCCAAGAAGGAAGAAGGGCTGTTTTAGGTTCATCAAAATCATTATCGGATTATCGCCTTCTCTGCTTCACGATGGCAATGTCATTGATTTACCAACAATGTTAGTAGCAACACTGCCAGCAACATGCGCAATTGCCTTCACACAGTAAGACATGTTCCGAGCGCCATGAATCACGGCACTATCTGACGTCTGTTACAGTCCGTGATTACAAAGCTCTATCAAGTCTGAACACAGCGTAGGAACTTCAAGCCGGAAAGTCGCAGCCCTTAGCAGGCATTGGGCTCTGACACAGTTCACCCCTGCAACAAACAACATCGCCCCCTACAATGCGGCCGAGCGGTGCGAAACTCAGGGGTTTATTCGGTTAAAAGGGTCAGTCGGTAAGTCTGTGATTTTGAGTAGGTGTCAAGCTTCGAGGCCTTGGAGCTGGTTACGGTGCCATAGGTTGTGGAGGTCGGAGAGTAGTGAATCAATCTCATCTTGATGGTCCTCAGTGTTGGGCAAACTGTGTCTAAAGGAATCACTATACCCAACACACACCTTTCTACCTAGCATTAAGGCCCGTATTTTCTCCCTACCACCTCGATTCTAGAACCATTGTCGACCCCTTTTATGAAGCCGTTAAAGGGAAGTCCATTCTAAACTATTGAAGCACCGAAATTCCATTCTAAACTATTGAGGCACTGAAATTTCGTGCCAGAGGGTTTCCTGGCTGTTGGGACATGTTGCGACTGATCGCGGTCATGCCAAATGTGAGTTTGCCATGACCCTACACCCGGAAAAGGTATGGGTGTAAGGTTTGGGGCCCGGTGTAAGTCTAGGTTCTCCAGTAGTACCCTTTTACCCTTTTTCTTTTTGGGTTCCCTTATTAAAACCGAATAGTAGGAAAAAGGGTACCCTTATTATTAAGGGGCTACTGGGGAACCTAGAAGTTTAAGAGTTGCATTGCAGGGGTTGTAGGATATTGGGTTTGGTGTGATAACTACTTATCTTGTGGCTCTTGCAAGGAATGGGGTGTTCGGACTTGGTAACACATGAGACAAGTATAATATGCTTATAAAATAGATACGAAATAAATATGAAATAAATATGAAATAAATATGTTAGGGGGGGCCTTAATAATTAGAGTATGGTTTGGGGATAGTATAGCATAAGACACAAGGGGACTCTAAAGCCTTGAGAAGGAGAATACAGTTTGGGGGTCTACTCTAGTATAAACCCTAAACCCTAAATCCTAAACCTTAAACCCTAAACCCTAAACCCTAAACCTTAAAGCCCTAAACCCCAAACCCTAAACCCCAAACCCTAAACCTTAAACCCTAAACCTTAAAGCCCTAAACCCTAAACCTTAAACCCTAAACCTTAAAGCCCTAAACCCCAAACCCCAAACCCCAAACCCTAAACCCTAAACCTTAAACCTTAAAGCCCTAAACCCCAAAACCCAAACCCCAAACCCTAAACCCTAAACCCTAAACCTTAAAGCTCTAAACCCCAAACCCTAAATCCTAAACCTTAAACCCTAAACCCTAAACCCTAAACCTTAAAGCCCTAAACCCCAAACCCTAAACCCCAAACCCTAAACCTCAAACCCTAAACCCTAAAGGGATGAAGGCTCAGGGTTTTGGATGCTCCTCAGCTGTTGTCTCCCAGATTCGGACGGGAGGTTTGGGGCTTGATGTTTACGGGTTTAGGCGTTTAGGGGTGTAGCTATAGGGTTTAGGCGTTTAGGGGTGTAGCTATAGGGTTTAGGCGTTTAAGTTGAGGGTTCAGGGCTCAACATGCTGTCAAGGTTCTTTGCCATTTGGGTGATCCTGTTGGCGATGGGCAGCCCGGTCGCAGGGGAAGGATGGTTTCTAGCTAGGAGCTTCGCAGGTGTGGAGATCCCCTAAACCCTAAATCCGGGACCCAAACCCTACATCCCACACCCGAAGGGGTTCCCACGACATCTGATGGCACACCTTGGTGCTCGCACCATCCGTGGTATTTCGGACTCCAGACATGTGCAGCCCGCGGCTTTCCTCAGCCGGTTAAGTGGAGGGAAAGGCTCCAATTAGGGATGTAGGGTAGAAGCCTGATCATAAGTGATACCGTCAGTTTGGGTTCATTATTACATTGTCAACTATAGTGTACCCCGTAGCCCTATGGGAACTCAGGGACCCCCGATTTCCGGATCTGGAGTTCAGTAGATCATGAAGGGCCGTGAGTTCAAGCACATCGATAGCCAGAGGGTAGCGATTAGTTTACACTATGCGCATTTGTGGGCGAAGTGCTCTTCGTCGTCGATTAGTTTGGCCTTGGGGTAGGGTTTTAGTTTCGGCTTTAGGGTCTACCTATAGTCTCCATTGTAGTTCCTTTTTTGGTTAACCAAATATATAGGAACTACAATGGAGACTACAGGTAGTGACCAGGTAGTGTCTAGGGGTTCGGGTTCAGAGTTTGCTGGTTTGGAGTTTTGGGGTGATGGGTCTGGGTTGAGGCTCGGGGTTTGGGGCTCGATGATAGTACAGAGTTCCGGCTGAAGGCTTCGGAGGTTGGTGGCTGTAGTTTAGGGTTTTAGGGCTTAGGGGCTTAGGGTTTAGGGTTTTAGGGTTTAGGGTTTAAGGTTTCGAGTTTCGGAGAACAGGCTGTTCTAGGGATTCGCATTGAGGGTTTGGTCCTTGTGTTTTTGCTCCTTCGGAGTTTGAGTTGCGGGGCATGTGGAGAGGCCTTTGCGGGTTGGTGATCTCTGTTTTTCAGAGGCTGAGGGTTTTGAGTTGAACAGACGATGTCTAGTCTAGAGTAGGACTCCCGAACCATCGCTCGATGGACAAGAGTATCGGTTTCTCTCCACTTAAACTAGGCACTGAAGCCTGCATACCATCCGCTCGTACCCGAACATAAAACCCTCCGCGTGTAAGCGCGATGTGCTCAGGTTTTTCTCGTTTGGGAACGGTGCAACATAAACACCGCACTCTAAGCCCTAAACCCTAAACCCTGCGTTCTACACCCTAAACAAACCCTAAACCCACATGCTGAGCCCCAAGCCCTACATTCAGGTGTTTTCTCCTCCTTCATTGGCTCCATCAGTGCCACGGTGAGTTCACTTCGCACAGCACGTGCGGATCAGTACCAGAAGCAGCCTTTCGGCGTAAAATTACAGCTCAAATGGGTTGCGTTAAGGGGTACTATAAGGGTTCCTTTACGGATACCATAAGGTTTCTAGAAGATACCAAAAGGGTTTATCATTATTATTATTCAGCCCTTTAGAAGGGTTCCGTTAAGGGGCAACACAAGGTTTAGGGAGTTTTAGGTTTAGGGGTTAAGGGTTCTACATAAATGTTCCGTATGGGTTAACATGAAGTTAACATGCTATTTGGGTACATGAACCCTTCCTGCCCCTTATTTACCCCTGCATTAGCCTAAGGGGTCTAAGTACCCAAAATGGTTCCTGTAAGGGTTCCTGCAATGTATCATAAGGGTTCTGGGCTTAAGAGTCCATGTACCCAAATGCCCCTGCATTGAGGTGCTGTGACTGGCTTCTTGCACCCCCAAACCCTGTACCATTCAAACCCTTAGGGTTAGGGCAGGTTGAGCTTTGGGGTTCAGCAAGGCATTGTGTCTAGGCAGTAGCCATGAGGGGAGGTCTAGCTGCGTTGTTTCATTCTTAAACTACAAACCCCAGGACTACTAAACCATGAATCCAATTATAAGTTACGTCTTGTGATCAAACAAGGTAGCAATGAAAGGAGCTATTATGTAGAAGAACCTTTTTCGGGTCGTATGATCCTGTAGGGTCCAAAGTAGCTAGTACTATAGGGGCCTGAGAAGAGCAGTAGTATGTAATACTATTTCTTAGGGTTCCTGCAATATCTTCATTCCATTACAAGACACCAACCAACCCTGTTCTAATGATCAGAGCTTCTGCAGAAGTAATCCGGTAATCAGGTTTTACACCCTTGAAGACCTTAAGACTTAACGCTATGCCCTACACCCTACAGGCCCTACACCCGGAAGCCTGCTCCTTAAACCGTGCCTGCGGCCCAAAAAAGCCTATTTTTTTACGGAAGCGTATATGGGAGTTTCCGGAAATTAGGGGTACCTTATTTTGGGGTCTTTATAATAAGGATCCTGCTATTTAGGGTACTCTATTAGGATCCCCTATCTTCGGAAACTCCCATATCGCAGCCACAGTAAGGTACCCGAAAAGAGGCAGGTTTTTTCGGCCAAAAACCGTAGGGAACATCTCCAGGTCTAAGCTTCTGCAATTCTTCATAGAGCGTGACCTCTCGGTGGAGCTTTTCGGCAAGGCTCCGAACACCACCGATGGAGGAGTTTGGGGTTGAGGGGTTGGGGTTTAGGGTTCATCCTTCTTGGGCTTAGTTTCGGGGCTTTGGTATTTACAAAACCCCCGAACTCCATACTCTAAACCCTAAACCCCCTAAACCACTTAAAAGACCTCTACACCGCCTAAGAAGCTTAGCTTCTTGAGGGTTTAGGGTTGAGGGTGTCTTCTAAAGCCCTTTAATACACATACTCCTTTGCGTCAGGTGCAAGAGGCATTGAAGCGTGTAGGGAACCTCGAGGTCAGCATCTTGGCTGCAAAGTTTGGGGTTTTACCTGAAGCATGGTAGTAATAGAAGTTATAATTGTACCCCATTCCTCCATTCCCTACTAACCAAGGGTAAGTTTAAGGTTCAAGGTCTTGAGGGAATTTAGGGTTAATGGTGGAGCCAGCAGCACCCGAACCCTGGAACGGTGCAAGGACTTGAGTGCAAAGCTGTTGCAGAGGGATTGCAGACTGGATGCTTTGCTGGAAGCTACATTCTGCAGCTGATTGTCGGCTTCGTGTCGCATAAAAGCCCAGGTGCTGTACAACTAAACCCTACACCATAAACGGTGGAAGGGTCAACCTTCAAGCTCAGAGGCTCTTGCTGAGGCTTTAGGCGGTCATGTTTGAGGGCTTTTGGGACGGAAGACCATGGTACTCGGGTGCAACAGGTTTGTTGGTTT
Source organism: Symbiodinium sp. clade A Y106 (assembly GCA_003297005.1). Taxonomy (NCBI): domain Eukaryota; class Dinophyceae; order Suessiales; family Symbiodiniaceae; genus Symbiodinium; species Symbiodinium sp. clade A. The sequence goes on along the minus strand of BGNK01003665.1, from coordinate 61,964 downwards.
GTTCGCCGTTGGCTTAATCGGCTAGTAACCCTAGACCCCAAAGCCTTAGGGCGTACTCTAGTGGTCGGAAGAATCGCTGCAAAATACAGTTTTGTAGAATGCGAAGCCCTATTAAAGCTACTCAGGCCCCCATATTCCTGTATCAGAGTTTATCAGAAAGGCTCCACTTAAGAATACTGTATGTCATTCCGACTGTCTTTCCTATATCACTATACCAGAATCGACCAGAGAGGTTTCATTCAAGTATCTGTCATGGGCCGATTGTCGTTAAGGATGTCAATCTCGGTGACCATAATAGGCATCTATCGTAAATAATTCGGGTTCCTTATTATGGTAACTAAAGTTAAATCCCTTAACAAGAACCCAGTCTTTCGATCCTGCAGCTGAGGAGTGAGAGAGAGTGAGGTGAGCCTCATCCAGGCGAGCCGTTGGGGTTTGAGATGGTTTTAGGGTTTAGGGATTAAGGATTGGAGGATTAAGGACGGTTTAGGGTTCAAGGTTGGAGGATGAAGGGCCGGTTAGGGTCGTTGCCGGTGTATCTCTTAATGGGTGATTGTGGCAGCAGCGGTATTCATGCAAGACATCTGCTGGTGCTACTGCTACTAGTACCACAAAGGCTGCCATCATGCCATGACAGTAACCAACACCACAGCACCAGCAGCGACAAAGGCAAGCTGTCACGAGTACCACTCTCATCTAGCTGGCAAGGCTCATGTTAAATCCCATCAACTGGGCACCTAAACCCCTAAACCCTAAACCCAGCTCTACGACTGATGCAAGTCGAGTTTCCATGATGTAGTCTCGCGGGATCTCGCAGGCCTATGACGATGAAGTCGTCAGATTTGTTGAATTTGTGCTTGTTTCTCGGGTGTTCCGGGTTAGTATACTGGCCGAATGGGGGCCGAAATAAATACCTATACTGTGTTGGGGCACCGTGTTGTAAATTATAATATACCGTACAACAAACCCCATCCTAGTTATTCATGGGCCCACACTGCAAACTTTGTTACGGCAACGACGTACGGCCAGGGCATCCCCGAGCGATTTAAGATGGAGTTGCACGAGGCGGGCTTCCAGCCACGGGATGTTGAGGGGGGTTTAGGGTGTTAGGGTTTTAGGGTTTAGGGTGTTGGGGTTTTAGGGTTTTAGGGTTTAGGGTGTTAGGGTGTTAGTGTTTTACGGTTTAGGGCTTTAGGGTTTTAGGGTTTAGGGTGTTAGGGTTTTAGTGTTTTAGGGTTTAGGGTGTAGGGTTTCAGGGTTTAGGGTTCTTAAGGCATAGTCAGGGGTGTAAAGTTCGGGGCTGGGGTCCCTGGCAGATCAAACCAAGAAGCTCAAAGCCATAGTCCTGTTCGCCGATTTCCGATCGAACGCTAATACCTCTGCCCTGGAGGCAGGAATCTGGAGAAGTTTTGGTGAGGTTGGGCTCAGGTTTGCGAGTACTTCGAAACATGTCTTCAATGTGAACTCCGTCTGCAACGCAAAATTGCAAAAGGAAATTCCGAAGCTCAAGCTGTTGCCCCTCACATACCCTCGCATCTAGAAATCTGAGGCTCAGACAGGCTTTCTATCCTTCACGAATTTGGAGGTATGAGCGACTAGCCCCTGAAGCCCTCCATATACTCATGCTGACTCATCGACATATTAAGGGCCATACTGTTATGTTAATATTGGTATAGTACGGCCTTTGGGCGAACAAACCTGAAGCTAAGAGTCCGTAGGGCGGCAGGGATTCGGAGATCCACACCTAAAATGCAAAATAACAATAAACAACAATAACAGCAACACTCATTATAAACAACACAGTAGGACTCTTATTACTCGTACTACTACCAGTAATGATAATTATAGCTACCAATTCTAACGCTATACCTCAGGGTTCCTCCTTATATGTATACTGCAGAGGAGCCCAAGACCCTATTCGAATCATGAATGCCGCTGCAGCACCAACTCCCAAACTTCCCAGCAAGGAGATTCGGCTTCCCTCAGGCTATAAACCCCCAAGGCCCTAAAGCCCTAGACCCAAAGCTCCTGAACCCTGAACTCGCAAAGAAGATGCAGAGAGGAGATGTATATGTCTGCGGTCATGAAGCTCGGGTGCTGGCCCTCCTGGAGAAACGAGGGACAGCGTGCTTCCGCTGCAGTGAGTTGGGGGTGTAGAGGAGGGGCGGTCAGTATGCGGTTGGAATAATGAGTAACAATGCCCCCGCACGTATTTTTTAGTGGCACCCGAAACCCTCCCCTAACTATTAAGTCCTGGAGTGTGGTCAGTTCGGGGCTTTTTGAATTAGAGGCGGCACGCCTCAACCCGCGAACGTTTTTTTCGTGTTTAGGGTGTAGGGTTCAGGGTGATCCTCGAATCCTTGCTTCATCCGGAGTGCTTCGGGGTGGTGCGGAAATTGAGGAGGTAAGGAGCACAGCGGGGTTCCGTGCGCAACAACAACGCATTCTGCCAACATCCACGCAGCTTACCCCAGCTTGTTGTGTCCAACCCTGGATGTGTTTATTCCAGGCGGCTTGGATATTTATGTGCACTATTGAGAAAGTCCTTGTATGCTTCATGAGGAGAGAGGGTGTGGTTTGTGGTGGCGCGGTTGTACGGGCGAGGCCGAGACACGGCAACAAAAACGCAGGAAGTTGCAGGATTTATTGTCTACCTACTGCCTTGAAGAGCCGCTGTATAATGCAAGGCCACGCTATGTAACTAACGTACCATAGGGGCCTCAATAATTAGTGTTTTGGGGTACATTATACGATAATTATAATAAGGAACCGAACCCCCCAAAATAGTAGAGGTAGATATTAAGGCCCCTGCATCACCGTACTCCTAAGCAACCATCACAGCATGATTTCACTCGGGAAGCAGATCAGACATTCGAACTGCCAATGGCGGGACACGCCGAACCGCAACTGGGGCTTCGCAGACGTGATGTGCGGAATTCCCTGGTTGTCGCATGAAGGTAGTGATACCAGTAGTCGTAGTGACGTCGAAGAAAGAGATTGTGAAATCCCCTCCCCGAACCCTGCCAGTTCCTTCGACGTTCTACGGCTGGGTCATGATTTTAATATGTACTGTCCTTCGGAGTACTCCCTAAGCCCTGCATAAACCCTTCCTTATCCCGAAATCCCACCCTACCTATAGTATCCATTGTAGTTCCTTTTTTGGTTAACCAAGTTTATGGTTAGGATCCTATATTAGAAAATTTGGTCAACCCCAAAAAAGAAACTACAATGGATACTGTAGGTACATGCAAGCCAAAAGCCTTGATTCTTAGACCTCTAGCGCTTCCCAGGTCCATTTTTCCAAAGCCTTTGCCACCGGGCCATGTCAGAACATGCACCTGGGCTTGCAGACTAAGCCGGGGTCGGAACATGATGAGACCATCATTACCCAGATCTCTGGGAGTATATATATATATTACTAATAATGACAATAAGGCTAGCTATTATAATGAGCAATAATCACAGGTTGAAGTGTCAAAGTAGTGCCGTAGTAACCTGGGCATCAAGTGAAGAATGACAGGTGCAAAATCAGAACCTGCTAGTTCCTCTAGCTTGTTGATGATGTTGCAATGTCGCAACTGTCAGCTACCTCAGTCCTAAACCCTGAACCCACAGACTTTGTCTATGCGTTTGCCCGTATATCCTCCCGGCCACACCAACCCAATAGCTTGACCCCTACAACCCTGTCAGGTTTTGTGGTCCCATATACTATGCTCTGACTGATATGAAACTGATTTGGGGGCTCGGGCAATTACGTCTAAGCTGTCCCTTCCATGGACCCTAAAATTAAGCTGCATCTTCAGCAAGCACGGGTGTCTACAAACCCTAAAGACAACTAACCAGAGAACCCACTGAACCGTAAACCCTGGACACCAAATAAGCCTAAACCCTAAACCAGGTGTCCACACCGGGGCAGGATTTCTTCTTACCAGGCCGCAATCTCGGAACAGCCCTCTTGGGGTAGGCGGTTTGATAGGACTTTGTATGTTCGGGTTTTTAGTTTTCAAGGGCACGCGATGGTGTTGGTGCAGAGATATGGGAGTATGAGTTAAGAGAAGGAGTCAAAATGTCACTGTGTATCGTGGCCGCAGGTTACGTAGGGGGTTGGGCCTATGAAGTCGTGGCCTTTGGCTTTGTGGGTTACGGATTCAGGATTTACGCTCGACTTTGGCTTGAGATGTTGTTGCCCTAAGGCATTGAGGACTTACCCAACCATTTGAGCTTTGGGGATATGATGCCGAAAGTTACCAAGTCTTTGCGTGCGCAGTTTGCACGGTGGCTTTCGCTGATAAGCAGAATTGCATGAAGCCTGAATCTTGGTGAACTATTCCTTTGGGTTCGCCAACGTAATTATAGTATCGTATTCCTTAAAAAAGGGGTTCGCTCACGTAATTACCGTATAGCATAATAATGTAGGATTCATAATTCGAATGATGAAGCCAAGGCCCTGAACACTAAACCCTAAAACCCAAAACCCTGTTAAAGCCCTAAGCCCATTTGGTCGTGCTCTAAGACTGCCCGTGCTTAAAATCTTCAGTTCCTGTTCTTACCTAACCAACTGTTTAGGGTTTCGAGTTCAGGTTAGGATCCTAGAATATCAAGTTGCTTAAGCAAAAGAGGGGGCTACCATGGAGACTATAGGTACGTAGTATCTAGGGTTCAGGATTAGACTTATACTGAGCCTTCAGTGCGCAGGGTCTTGGATTTTGCGATTTAGTAACCCGTCTCAGTTTGTTGACATCCTCAACAGAATGGTCTGACGATAAACAGTAGACTCAATTTACATAGAACCCGAACAAACTCTCCCTATTGTCATCCCAAAGGCCAACATGCTCGCAAGTCTCTGGGTCACAGAGGCCTGTTACCCGATGCCATCTACATATCCTTGGCCGTAAACTCTAAGCCCTAAACTCGCACCCCGGAAAAAGGAGCTTAAAAGAAAAAGAACCCGACACCCACCTATAAACCCTCCTTGCAAATCCTGCCAAGCCAGGTGCAGATTGTCAGCGTGTATACGTGCTGCAGTCGGGTTCCATGGGATCCTCGGCCTCACTCTAAGGTTGCTACCCAGAGGGTCCATATACACTACTATTATGGAATTAGGTCCCCAAAACCATAGTGGGGATGGTCTTTTAGGGCTTAATTCCATAATAGTAGTGTATATGGACCCTCTGGGCTATGCACTTGAAGGACTAGTTGCTAGGGGCCTTTTTGTCACCACACAGCTCAGTTCAGTGCCAATCCTTCGTAAGCACTGTAGCATGACCGGTGGCTTCAGCTACCTACTTTTTGAACTCTTGGATTATGTCCTAGATAACCGTGCAGCTGTGGTACTTTAGTCTTTCATTTTGTAGATTTCGGGTGTACAGGGCTCCAAACATTAAAACCATAATTGCCCTCGGTAAGTAGTCCTGATACGACTCAACTATCGCCCGAAAATACTTGGGATACGGGATATATATTATAACTCAAGCGTAACCCCCGAACGTATCTCTAATTACCAGCATGTAGGGGTCTCTGGAGATTGGTGTCCCTAACTAGCATGGCACCCTCGCTAGAGGATCCGTAGTACCCTATTATCAGGGCCCCTAAAGCAAGCTCTACACCCTCAACCCTAAGCCCCTACAGCTCTTAAGACCCCAGAACCCTAAACCTGAAAACTCCCGCCTGACCCCAGGATACCCCAAACATTAAAGCCGATTAAAGCCCTATCTAATTACCCTCACAGCCCAAAAAGTCCTAACATCACCCTAGCTTGACCTGAGTATGACCCTAATATGGCCCTAAGATGATCCTAAGATTACCCTAAAACATTTTGAAAAGATGATCTCAAGATGACCTCAGGATACTCTCTTAAGGCCCTCCACACCCGTAGGACCTCAGGATACCCCAAACATACCCTAATATAACCCTAATATGACCCTAAGATGATCCTAAGACGACCCGAAGATGCAATCAGGATACCCCAAACATAGAAAGCTCTACACCCTCAACCCTAAGCCCCTATAAACCTCTTAAGACCCCCAAACCCTAAGATGACCTCAGGATACCCCAAACGGTAAAACCCCATTCGGTTACCCTCATAGCCCAAATAGTCCTAATATGACCCTAAGATGATCCTAAGATGACCTCAGGATACTCTTTCCGAGAGCAGCCTCCGATTCCTCTGCGAGCCCAGGATGCTCCCTTGGCATACCTTTGGTTAGTAGGGAATGGAAGAATGGTAGTAATACTGTTGATGGGCAAAATCCTGCATTACCCATTATAAGGAATATACCATAATTCCCATAGTTTAGGGTCCTTAGGGTCATGCAGGATTTTGTCCATCAACCGTAGTAGTTATAATTGTACCCCATTCCTCCATTCCCTACTAAGCTAAGGTAAGAACTTCAGGGTGGGGGTTTGAGGAGTTTAGGTTCTAGGGTTTAGACTCTTACAGCCTCCTTAAGAGGCTGAAGAGTTTAGGGGTTTAGGGTTCAGGGGTTTGGGAAACTTGGGTTTGGGGGTTGAGGGCTTTGGGGGTTAGGTATAGGAGTATAAGGATGTGCGGTTCAGGTTTAGGGCTTTGGCTCTGGGGCTTTACAGGCTAAATAAGTGCACTCATGCAAGGTTCAGCTCATGCCGTTGTTCAGGGTTGAGCGTGTAGGCTGTGGCTGTGTCATTCCATGTTGTCCAAACAAATACCTAACCCAACAAATCTCGTGCATTGGTACTAGAGCATCAGGAGGTCGAGGTATCGGGACTAGAATTTGGGTTTCAGGCGGTTTGGTTTGAGGGGTCATTTGTCTTTGTTGACCCTAAACCCTAACCCCTCGAAACCTAATAAACCCTGAACCCCCAACTCTGAACCCCTAAGCCCCAAACCGTACCTAAACCCAATAAGCTTTAAGTCGTTTCATTTAGTCCCTCAGGCTGCGATGCCAACTTTGATCTCAGGCCATCATAGTGCATTCTTGGCAATCAAAATCATATCATAGTGTAATGCAATGCAATTTCATGCTGTACCATAATTCACTACAAACTGAGATATTATAGCTGTCATAGTCTAACCTATCAAAAAGTGATTTAACGCAATCTAATCCAATAGTTATACCATAATTCGATATACCGTTATACAAGAAGCCCTTGGTGACGATGCAGAACAGTTCACATCCCACTTGTCGTGGATGCCGCCATATTCACGCTAAGTTCGTAGCTGTCGCTTTTGTCAGGATGTAAGTTGTTCCGAAATTCAATCGGACAGCTTGGTGCAGGAATGTTTCAACTGAACTGCGATCAACTCTGATGCATCCTGACCTCTAGTCTCCATGTCTTGAACAACCGCCATTTGATCTTGCTTTCGGTCTGGCATATACAGCCGAGAAACAGGCATTCGCAGAAGCATCCGTAAACTGATACATGTTCTGAGACAAAGGTTCTTTGCTTGCCTTGCCTCTGGGCGGAATGGTACCATCGAGGTCGTCACTGGGCTCTGATTGGCTTCCTTGAGCATATTCGGGTATGAGTGCGCTAGATCTGGTTCATGATGTCATCGAACTCTGGATTGCAGCACGTTGTTTGTGGAAGACCTTACTTTATACTTTATGCTTGGGACCCAGTTTTTCAGACAATGAATAGCAGGAAGGTTTCGGAGTTGATTGTAAGAGATCATCAGTGTCAGTGTATATGGTCGGATAACCCTACTTCACAAACTCTCCGCCGTGTAGTTTGTGGCTGGGAACCTGCTTCCCAGGCTATGTGGAATCAAAGTGAAAACGACTGTTGCGCTCTCAACGTCTTGCCACAGAGAATTTGCGTAGCAAAGCCCATGGAGTTTCGAAACGCAGAGAACCTCAACTATGGACCCCATGCTTTGGGATCGCTATTTTGGTCAGTTTAAATTTAGGTTTCAGGGTTTTGGTTTCGGGGGTTTGGGCAGGGTGCTGCGGGTTCAGGTTATGCTGCTTTTGCTGAGGCTGCGAATCGCACCTGGATCACTGCTCCTTATATTTGTTCACAGGTTCAACACGCCTAAATCCACGACGCTGCTGAGACTTCAGGAACTTGACGCGGATATGGGGCCATAGGGGGTTCCTTGACATAATGACACAAACAATTCCTTAAAAACGCTATCGTAATGACTGAGCCCCAGTACTGTCGTTTGGGGAGCTAGGGCCAAAGGTCTCACCTCCAACGCCATCTGCTACATCGCGGGTGTAGACTGCGAGGAGTTTTGCAGGCAGGCGATCAACTTTGGTGGCAGGCTCGTTCAATTCTTGCGCCTCGGTGATGCCACTCAAGTCCCTAAACCCTCAAGCCCTTTTGGCCCTTCTGTGTGTTTGGGTGCAGCGTTTTCCAGACATCGTGCAGCTTCCTTGGCTTCACATGTCGCGAGCATACTATCATTGCATGAGCGTTGAGGAATTTTAGGACGCTCAGCAACAAGGATTAGCACCCCACAGCCCCAAGAAGTTTCAACTCTACTCCCGTGCCCAAGCCCACACAAACAATTGAGCATCTAAGTCAACTCTAAACTCAAGAGTAATATAAACCCTCAAGCACCCGAACCTTAAAACCTGAATTACTGCGCCGGTTTGGGGAGAACGTTGTATACTTACAATATGGGGTCTGAGTGTTTGATTTCTCGGCGACCGTCATGTGGTGGGTGCAGTGGGAACTGTGTAGCTGGTCCATGACCTGTGACTGTGCTGCAAAATGCCCCAATGCAGTATTCTGGCTACCCCTATCGAACCCTTGTAAGCCCTATAGAACCCCTTTAGTCCCTGCAAAATAGAAACCGTCAAAGCCGCCGTATTACTGCTGAGAGCCCTTGAGGCTCAGGGTCTTAGAGTCTTAGGGCTTAGACTTCAGGGGCCCCCATGGCGTGTTTGGTTAAAACCCACAGGGATCCGCTAGGTTGCCTGGCTCCCACTGCGGTTGAGAGTTGAGGGTGTTGAGGGCTGAGGGTATCGAGGGTTGAGGTTTGAGGGTTTCGGGTTGCATCTGTGACAACACGAGACTTTGTTTCACACACCACCGAGGCAAATCTATGGCATTCTCCTCGTGGGTGCTGTGGCGTCCCGGTGCAATGGTGCATGAAATACGTTCACATGGACGTCGGTGCAGTGTTCTTTCTTGTGGCAGAGCCAAATTTTTCACTATCAGTCGCAGAAGCCACGCTAGAAGAGCCTTTCACTTTCTAAAGACTGCTGTGACCCACCAAGACCCTGAACCGTCTTATTTCAGCTCTGTGGCTCGGATTTGACAAGGTCAAATGACTTTGTTTCGCAAGACCGTCAAATCTAAGACTCGAAGCACCAGTCACACAATGCCGAGACGTTTAATGATGACCGGAGCTCGAAGCGCCCTGAAAACCGCGGAACTTAAAACTGTCAACCATTTTTCGCCCCTATGTACTTCTGAACCGCAAGCATCTGAAGCTCTAAGCAACTATAGTTACACAACCATCGCACAAAAACAACTAAACCCTAAACACCAAAACGCTGCACTCTAGACCCTAAGACCCAGAAACAACCTACGACAGCCGTCATCAAGAGGAAGCTTTGGAAGAGCAGCGTCTGGCGACAGATTTGTCTTTGGAGGCATGCGGCGGTTTAGTGTCATGGATGTAGGGTCCAGGGTTTTGGGGTTTAGGGCTTGCAGAGGGGATCGTGGTACTTAGAAAGGTCTTGAGTGTACAAGGACTTAGAACTAAGAGTTACCACAGTTACTAAGTCCGATGGTCCTTTAAGTAAGCATAGTATAATATACCCCAAACCTTACTATATAGTAGAGTATACCCCAATCCTTAGTGTGACTACAGTATAACATACTCCTGAAGTTTAAGTTTTGGGGTTCAGGGCCTGATGCTTTCTGACAAGAGCTTTCCCTAGAGCAATCAAAGACTCATGCAATAGCAGTCCACACTTGGAAGGAGGGGGGACCTAGCAAGTACCCATAGGCTCCATAGTAATTCCTTTTTGGGACAACCTTAATTACAGGATCCTAAATATGAATCCCAAAAAGGAATTACTATGGAGCCTATGGGTAGTTATTTATTAGTATCAGAACCCCAGTTAGGGTGCCTTGTAGGGTACTTATGAGTCTATAAATTTGACAAGTGCTTACGAAGTCCACCCTAGGCACTCTCAACACGAATAGCCAAGCCGACGAGCCAGCAAAAGGTGGCACGTCAATGATCTCAGGGCTGTGGGTTTAATAATATAGGGGCCTCAATAATTGTGAATAGTGAATACTACCTGGGAGTTTCCTTGTTAGAGTTATAGTAGAATATACCCCCCCCCCCAAACCCTATTTCAATTATTAAGGCACCTATATTCGGGCTAAACATCCGGATCCACAGCGCCATTCAAGGTGACGAAGTCTAAACCCTGAAGCCGTAGACCCCCCACGCTCAAACCCCCGTCTGCTAGAACCCTAAACCCTAACAGAACCTAGAGGCTCCATATGGGAGTTTCCGAGAATTAGGGGAACCTGAATTTGGGTCCTTATAGTAGGGATCCTATCATTTAGGGTAGTATATTAGGGTCCCCTATTTTCGGAAACTCCCATTTATACTACTATTATGGAATTAGGTCCCCAAAGCCATAATATGGATGGTCTTTCGGGACCTAATTCCATAATGGTACTATATATGGAGTCTCTGGGTAATACATACAGAAAACACTGAAACCGTATGCCCTCAGGAGGACAAGTTATCTGACGTGGCATCGCGAGCAGAGCGCTTCGCCTCGATGTCGAGGGCGGCGAACGAGGCCAGTGCATATGTCATGGCGTTACGGTGATGAGGCATTTCAGGGATAAATCGAAACCGCTGAAGTTGAAGGCTTAAACCCTAAACCCTAAACCCCTAAACCCTAAATACACGAGGCCGCGGGTCCCCAAGGCGTTTAAACGACTTGCTACCTGGTGGGCAACCGTACGGGATACAAGGATAACAATTGCTGGGGACATCTGGGGACCAAGCGTAAGCTCTAAAAACACCTTTTGCACAAATTCAGGTAAAGCCTGCAAGCAAAAACTTTCAACAGATGCTTGACATGTTGTAGTTTCATCCCTTGGAAACAGAAGGCTCCTCCCCTAGCCTGGCAACCCCCAGAATCCTATCCTCTAGACCTCGGTTTGACCGGAATGCTGAATTCACAGCTAAACCCTGAACGCATATACTTCGCTCAGAAAGCAAAGAACGGAGCCTAAACTCTAACCCCGAAATTCAATGTGCCGATGAAAGCCGAAACCAAGGAAGAATTGGGGGGTTTAAGGTTCAGTCATTGGGGTTAAGGGTTTAATGTAGGAACCTGATTAAGAACCCCTAGGCCTATAACCCCAAAATGGTAGGATTCATACACAGAACCCTAATAAAAGCCCAAGGTTTCTTAATCAGGTTCCTACATTAGGGGTCAAGGGTTTCCCTTCCCAGGTCCACGATTTGGGCGCGTCGACAAACGGCAGTTTATTCGTCGTGGCGACGGCTTCCTTGCACACTTCGGAAGCCACGTCGTCAGCTCCACTGCTCTGTGGCTAAAGGTTTAGGGTTTAGGGGTTAGGGTTTAGGGGTTTAGGGTTTAGAGTCTAGAGTTTATAGGGTTTAGGGTAGGGGGTGTGGGGTTCATGTTGCGCAAAGAACTTTTTAAGCCATTGAAGGTTCTGTATTCTTCGTGTACTTCGAACTCTCAGGACGCACAGTTTGCAGGGTTCAGGTTTGGGTCCCGATTCGCACACGAAGATTTCAGCTTTGGGATCAGTCTTTCGGCACGTTAAATTTGTAGGACTTGAGGTTCGACCCGTTTGTTGAGGTTTGGGTCTTCAGGGTTTGAGTTTGACGTACCTTCAAAATTCAGCTGCAAGTTGCAACCCTATGTATAGCTGCTCCGAAACCTCAAACCCTAAACCCTGATCAGCAGGTCTTTCTTCAAAGGCGGTACACCCACTGCGCCAATGATCGGGAAGAGCTTGCAAGCCTTGTAGCTATGTTTTAAGGTTTAGCGGAATAGGGCTCAGGGGTTAGCAATACTATCCCTTGCGGGTCCCTCATACAATTATAGTAGAGCGTGTCCCGAAACTCTAATATTATTTTCAGCCCACATATTTGGGTTTGGATTTAGAACTTGCGGCTGAGGGTTTAGGGTCATGCCCGCATTCTCCATACACCTCTTGCGAAGCAAGCGGTGCATGCGATGGTTAGCTGGCCAGATGTGCTGGCACTTGAGCTAGCGAGTGCTGCTCTGAATGCCGAGCAGACGCAATGGTTTGTTGTTGAAGAATTCCTAACAGCATCTCCTGGCAGTCCCTGTATGATTCTGAAGGATACTATTACTTTACACTTCAAAAACTTTATCTAGTCGAATATGCCTCAAAAGCCTGCTTGAATTATCCATTTTTAAACGCTGCTATGGCCTGACCCTTCACCCTCAAGAAAGCTCCTGAACAACTATTGTCGGGATCTTGGGATTCAGGCTGTTAGGCTTCAGAAGTTAATGGTCCTTGGTTTGGTTTTCTGGTTTTAGGGTTTAGGGTTTAAGGTTTAGGGCTTCAGCCGCCAAACCGTCGAACCCCATAAACTCCAAACCCTAAACCCCGCACTGGCTTTGAATTCACGGGTTCGGGCATTCTGCAGGCCTTTCTGCAATGTTTCACACTGGATCCCAAAGAGTCCAAGTACCTAATAACCATGTACTCTTCCAGCTACTAACTTACAAAACTGATAACTTTAAATTCAAGCGCCTAATCATTACACCCTTTGGACCTTGAAGGGATCGCAGCTCGCAAGAGAGTTTGTGGATGCCAAAAACTTCAGAGCTTTGGTTTGGGATTGGCGGAGCTTGTAGTTGTAGGATTGTTTAACCCTATGCCTCCAGGGACCTTATTATTGGGTCATTAAGGGGCCTAGGGGCCTAAAGGCCGAAAACATGAGGTGCTTGGAAGCAGAGGGTAAGGCTTATAGGATCGGGCGTTTAGGTTATAGGGTCTGGGCAGAGTGCAAAAAGTTCTTCGGGGTTTTGGGCTTTCAGCTTTCGGTTTAGGGGTCGTCTTACAGAGACAGTCGTGCAACCCGAAACCCAAAGCCTCTAAACTCTCAGACGGCCTAGAGTTTCTAGGGAATCAGGTTTGAAAGAGGTGTAAGTTTTATGGGGGTTGAGGCCTCCTACGACTCTATAGCGGCTTAGGGTTAGATTACCCCAGCGCCCATTTCTGCCTGGAGCCCTGGCACTCAGATCCTCACATGCAACCCTGGCATCAATGGCACTCGAGATCTTGGAGGTTCACGGGTAGTTATAAGTGGAGTTTTAAGTCCCTTAATATATGGGTTATAACTATAGTTACCCTACTTATAAGCTCACTTATAACTACCCATGAACCTCCAAGGTGGTTCACGTTCTGGGCCGTTCTTGCACAGCTTGAAGAGCGTGTGAAAACGCGGTATGTAATAAAGAACGTGTACGCATATGCATGCGTGTATGTAGGTATGTATGCATTATTATTCATTTCTGTCTGTCTGTCTGTCTGCCTGGCTGGCTGGCTGGCTGTCTGGCTGTATATACGGAGGTATGTGCGTATATATGTATGCGTGCATGTATGTTTCTGTGCATGTTTGTATGTCATGTTGTGCTGTGTTATGTTATGTTATGTTATGCTACGTGTGTATGTATGTTTGTACGTATGCATGTATGTATGTATGTGTGTTTGTATTTATGTATGTATGTATGTACGTATGTATGTACATGTGCATGCATCCATATGTGTATGCGTATATATATATATATATACACACGCCTGTGTATATATATATATAGAGAGAGTGTGTGTGTGGGTGGGTGCGTGCAAATGTGTGTGTTCATACAAATATGTGCATACACACCTATGTGTAAGATCATTGTCATTTGAGTGCCGATTATTTAGGATTTAGGGTTTAGTCGCGCAGGGTGTCTGTGTTAAGAGTTTTTAGGGACTTCCTCTCGTGTTATCTTTGGCTTGTTCGCTCGTAGTTGCAATGGTGTGTTGTCGCGGGTCATGTAGCCAAAGCCTACGTCGGAATTGGTTGGATGAAATTATTGACTCATTGCCCGGTTTTACATGGTAAAGGGTGTTAGGTTCATGCTTTTCGGGATTCGGCTGCGATGTATGAGGTGGAGAGCTTCCAGAGATGATATATAGATATATATATATGGTTATACATCACACATCAATGTTCACAGGGTCTGATACGATGGTATTGCAGGTTCCATAAGGGGTTGGGGCTTATGGTATGGATGTAGTGTGTCTGTATTGATCGAGCATTGCCCTAAACCCTAAACTGTAGACTGTCGAGACAGAATCAGCCTCTTCGTGCGTCAGCTGTGGAGTCGCAGCATATTCCTTCAAGGGACACGGAGGCGCCTGACCTTAAATTCACCCCGCTGCTTGGTCCCAATATGGCAACTTTGCTTTTTTTTTCCATTCGAGGCCGGGGCAGCACCCCTTTACACCAAAACCATCATCCCAAAGCCAAGGCTTGACAATATTGCTTTAAAGCCCCCATATACTTGTAGCTCTTTGTTCAACCCTAGAGACCAGCATAGATCCCTTAAAGGAACCCTACACCCACAGCCCAGGCTGAGATGACCGGCACTAACGGAACCAGCAAGGACCGAAGCCGATCCCCCCGAAAGGAGCTCAAGGCGAGAGAGAGGGCGTAGGGTATAGGGTATAGGGTTTAGGGTGTGGGGTATAGGGGGTCGGGGAAAATATGTGGTTTAGAGTATACGGTATAGGGTTTAGGGGAGGCGAGAGAGGGCGCTTCTGTTCATTTCTGTTTCAGATATATATATATACTGCGTGGGCCCTAAACCCCATTTCTAAAGCCTATTCACCCTAAGGCATCTCAGGCTTAGGTTTTTTTGGTTTATTGGTTTCAATGCTTCCGTCAAATGCTCGGCGTGATGTCTGAGGATATGTGTGTTTTAAGTATCTTTGGCTCTTTCCTTTTCGGACAGTGATATTTTTCTGGGTTTAAGATTTCGTCTCACGCTCTGCGAGTCCCGTTTATCTCCGACAGGTCGACCCGTCCAAGCTTACCGATGCTGACCTCGCCGATGGGTTCCGAGCTTTGACGGTGGCTGTGTCTCAGGGCTTTGGGTTTTACAGGTGCCAGGGTTCGGGGTGAATCTCTAAGCCGAACAAGCATGCCACACAAGAGCCGCACTTGCAAGCGTTTGAAGTTGTTGGTTTCAGGTTCTCTGCATCCGACATTTTCGGGTCGAAGACGTCCATGAGTGTCTTGGCATCGAGATTCGACAAGAAAGTGTCGAGTATTTTGGGTGCGGTTGTATAGAGGCCTGGCCCGCTATAAACACATCTTGAGGTACTGCTACTCTCAATTTTCTGCTTTGCTGGCAACACCAGCTTACCTTCAAACAGGGCGTTCGTTGGCACGCCTCCGAACTGCGCCCACACTTAGGTGAGTTGTCTAGAGTCTAGGGTGCGCTGGCTCCTGAGGTTTCATATTCGCGACCTGATGAAGGGTTCGTCATTCGTGCTTCTGCAATGTTATACATGTCAGGAATCGGGCTACAGATATCTGAGTGGAAATGGACGGAGCATCGTGGATCACGTTTGCGGGTTTCAGGTTTCAGGCGGCTGGTCTTTCGGGGCTTTCACGTGTTGGTGTCGTCGGAGCAGTCGATATTCTGAATCCTAGGCATTATACAAACTCAGGCCGTGGGCCATGAACACTCAATACAGCCCAGACAGCCTAAACCAAATCCCTGGACATTGTCCCTTTGCCATATCTCGGTGCATTTAATTCCCCACTTTGCACCTAAGCCTTGCAAGCACATACCCAAGGCGGCTACACCTACGATGATCTTATCTGTCTGCCCGGGCACATCAACTTCGGTGTGCACGATGTGGCGCTGGGCACACGATTTTCCAAGAAGATTCTTGGCTGCTGTTGACTTCCCTTCCGGCCCCTTTCCTGGACCCGCTGAACTCCATAACTACCCTAAAATCACACCTGGCGTCATGAAGACGGTCTTTAGGGGTTATAGGCTATAGGGTTCAGTATATGCAGGGTTGAGCATTTGGGTTTAGGGGTGTAGGGTTCTTGCGGGTCGGGGGTTTCGGGTTCTTGCAGGATCGCGCTGAGAACGCCCATCGTCTCCAGCCCGATGGACACGGTCACGGAGTCGAACATGGCCATTGCTATGGCACTGGAGCCTTCACCCTTTTAGGATGTAGGGTTAGGGCTTAGGGTTTAGGGCTTCGGGTTTAGGGTTTAGGGTCCATTTAGTCCAGCGGGGTTGCAATTCAAGGTAGTCGATAGGGATGTGCTTCTGGAATGTCCTCGCCCTTGGCCCCTTTTTTTGAGCAGACCCTTCGCCAACCATACATACATCCCTGCACGAGTCGCAGTCAGCCTACTTGTTGTTTAACCTGCAGGGTCGAGGGTTTGTTTCGGGTTTAGGTTTTTGAGTCTTGGTAAATGTTTCGCGTTTGTCACCTGTGAGATGAGATGAGAATGGCTATGTTCCGTCACTAGATTACCGTTGCTACAGTCTAGTATATTTCAGTATATCATGTTATATGACAGCATATTCTACATATTATAGTGTATTGCAGTATGTGATCGCGTACTCTATCTTCCTTCCGAGGAAGGAGGCATCGGTGTCATCCACACCAACCTTCCCGTCGAGACCCAGGCTCCGATGTCGTTTATTAGTCCAGGCAAGGATGTAGGGGTTCGGGGGTTCAGGGATTAGGGTTGAGGGGTTCAGGGTTTAGGGTTTGGGTGTTTAGGGGTTTAGGGTTTAGGGGTCTATGGGTTTAGGGATTTAGGCTTTAGGGGCTTAGGCGTTAGGGAGATATTTGTTTTACAGTTTCGACTTGTCCCCTGAAAATAAGCTGTCTGGGGCCCGAAGCTATCCGCTCTTCACGATGTTCGATCTGTGCCTATGTTGTTTCGTCTCGTTAAGCATCGGTCTTCGCGAAGATCGAAGACCCAACCCAGAGACTACAATATCCCTTAAATAAGGAATTTTCCTGAAATCATACTAGGGATCCTACTATAACTTAAGGTGTATTCCATGGTTAAGGGAGATTGGAGTCTCTGGGAATATGCGGCTGCACCACGTACACCCGAAACCCTAAACCGCCACGGGGCTGGCTGTGGCTTGGAAGATTGATGTCGCCTTGACCCTGATCCTTAAGTGTAACATGCACTACAACCATATTCTAGTTATTGCGGATCCTGTATTAGCCGGGCATCGCAAACATCCTGAGGAGTTTGAAATCTAAGGCTGCCAGAGGCTCGAGGAGTCAATGTCGAACTGCATCAGATTTTTTAGATGGCCTACTTTGAAGGCGGTCCACACAAGGTTGCCTCTACCCTGCCACCCTAAACCCTAAACCCTAAACCCTTATAAACCCTAAACCCTAAACCTTGTGATCGCCCTCATAGAAACTCTTCGGACCGTCAGTGAAGTCTTATTCTTTCACGAATGCCGGGAGTATGGAGTCCCGAGTGCCTGAACCCGAAGGCCTCGACTCCGAAGCCCTAACCCTGAAGAACCTACCCTCTTTAAGGACTTATATAAGGAAATCATAATAAGGAACCCTAAAAAGGTAGGTTCTTCAGGATTAAGGTAAACCCCAATTCTCTTAATTTTTCAGGGGATGATTAGGGATGTTGTTTAGGGGTTTAAGGGGTTTAGGGGCCTGAGCCCTAATTTTTCAGGGGATTTTTCGGGATGTTTTGGGGTTTAGGGTTCAGGGGGCCTTAACCCTAATTCTCAGGGATGAAGGATGTTTTGACTTTGTTCAGACTTGTTATGTTGGTGCTCAGCCAGAAGGGACCATTAGCCACAACCCTAAGCCTCATGCTCAAGATCTTTCAACATCCCAAGCAAGAGACCTCACCATGCAAATCTAACGTGTCGGTGCTACGAAGTGGGGGCCTAGTTCGGGCTGCAGTTTTCTGAGCCAGGTTTTGAGGCCGCGGATTCTGTGTCTGGCAAATCGTGAACCAACCAAACACCCAGTGTTGTCAAACAGCCAGTGTTGGGGGGGGGGTTAGGGTTTAGGAGAACCCCAAATCCCCTCGACATGCTGTTGAGCCCGAAGCGCAAACAAGACATATTAGTAGTGCAGGCCGCCGAGGTTGCGCGGGTGAAGAAGTTCAAGGCACCCGTGTGCAGCAGCGGGTGAGGTGTGTAGTGGGTTCTGATCAGCAGTATCTTAAGATCACGGTAGCAAGAAGACATACCTTACTATGCGTGCCTGTAGTGGCAGCTTCCTACGTATATGCCTCAGCCAGTGTTTCCCGACCAGAATATGGTGATCCGCACGGATGGTTTATATTAGCACATGACGGAACTGTTCATCCAGAGCTAGAGGACGGCTTTTGAGTCGTTTAGGTTGAACTGGAAGATGGGCATGATGATGATGATTATTGTTATTAACATTATTACTATTATAGTTATTATTATTATGAATACTAGTATTGTCAGCTCAGATCCGAGCGTTCGGTGTGTTTGGGTTCGGCGGTATGCGTCTTGGAGCTTTTGAAGTTAGTTCTCTTCGTTGCCTTGTTATATCGAACCCAAGAGTAGGTTTAGGGTTTAGGTTTTAGGGTTTACCAGCTGTTTCCTGAACAACTTAGCTGCAGGACGTATTTCAAGAATGCTGTGATGATTTGATCAATTGCTCCATCTCTGGAGTCCTGGAGCTTGACAGAGCACCACACTTTCCCTGAACCCCTAAACCCTAAACCCTATATATAAACCCCTAAACCAAGAACCCAAGAATCATAGACACTTGCACCGCCGTCAGTTTGAGGCGGGTTTCATTCTGGAGCCTCGCTGTGTTCCTCCCACGATGACGCTGGAAGAGCTGGACAAGCTCAAGAGTAGCTTGGAGTTTTGAGGTTAGGACTTACAATAGGCTTGAGGGGCATGGAGTGCAGCTCGGAGGTGTGAGGCCAGGGCTGGGGCTCACAGTAGGGTTGAAGGGAGTGGAGCAGAGCTTATGGACTTTGGTGCCAATACGGGCGTTGGCGCGGTTCTGATGTGGCTCATCTTCGGCAGCTGCGAGATTTTCGGAACTGCTGTTCATGACTTGCAAAACGATGCTTCTTGCAGATGCATGTACTCGTTGACTTCGTGACTTCGTATAGGTAGATTCCAGGTAGATTATGGAATGCACATGCCTTCCCGAACGCTTCAGGCATGTGGGCAGGAGCATGCGGATGTTTTCTGATGTTGGGTCGTGTAGACCAGTGATTAAGAAGCCCATTCAAGGGAGAGGACGATTTTTTTACATCAGGGGTGGGCATTAGGTGGTCTTAGGTGTCTGTCAAGCCCTGCAGGGGTGCCGCCTGTCATGTCCTCACAGTTTGCTACGGCGAGGGAAGTCCTTTCAGTGAGTTTCAATATAATGTAAAGCCTACATACCTACCGATACTATTCTGTGGGGTTCCTCAGAAACATCATACGATACCACAGTCCACAGCCTCATTCAAATTATTGAGTAAGGCCCCTGTATTGAGTATCAGGAGTCGTCGTGGTAACGTGGCCTCATCACATGCTGACAAAGAAGATGAGCAACATGTTGTTCAACAATTCAGACACATCCATAATGGCTTAAGGGATTCGGGTGTAAAATACTCTTTTAGGAACCCAGTAGCTGCAAAGGTAAAACGGGCTTCCGTAGGTGTTTGACACTCTGGTACTCTCCCGAATAATCCACGAATCGAGCCCTTGCTCCTTTCAAGCCCCTGAAACCTGAAGTGCCAAACCCTCTGACAAAAACCCGAAGCCCTAAACCCTTAAACCCTAGACCCCTAAATCCCTGAACCCTAAACCCCTAAACAGTCTCAGGCACTCTTGGTTTTACGGGCTTCCCCGTGACAGAGAGTGGGCAGATGGGAGCCAAGCTTCTGGGTCTTGCAGCCTGCCTTCCTCTTATCGATTGACGGGTCCCTTCCGGGTGTAAGGCGGGGTTTAGGGTTCTGGATTCTCGAAGACTTTAACCTAGGGACCCCAATAATTACCAATACGATTTTGGGGGTTCCTTATTATAATTATAGTATAATGGGCCCCAAAACCCTATTCTAATTATTAAGACCCCTCTATTAGAGTTCTGCAAGTTTAAGTTTCGTAAGACTTGCAAGGCTTGGCTCCTCAAGATGTGATGGCTGAGTTGTTAGTCGTTGCTTGCGCGTTCTGAAGTCCCAGGCAACGGGTTTAGGGTGTCAGCTCTAGGGCTCATCAGAGCTAGTTTAGGGTTTAGGGTTTAGGATTTAGTGTAGGGCTGTTGGATATGTGAGCCTGAGGTTTTGATGTTGGGCTCGGGTTGACGAAAGACTAAGGCCCCGTTGCTTTTGATGGAAATGCTGGCTGATTTCTAAAGCCATGATCCCTGCTCGGTTCCTTACTATTTTTTCTTGTGCACAGGTGGCTGCAATGGAGCCCCAACAACAAGCAACAACGAACAATTCGATGTGCAGAGCTGTCCCCTCTATCAGTTATGCCCTCCGAATTTAGGGTTTAGGGTTATAGGGTCTAGCCCTCCGAATTTGGGGAGTCCGGCTTATGTGCCTTATCAACCGGCATTGAGAGTTCCTGCAGCAACAGGTCACGAAGCGCGACACAGACTTTGTCCAGGACTGGCTTGCTGTTGCCGGGAAAAGTTAAGTTTGGAGTGGAGTGTTTCGCAGTGCACTGTGATCTATACCTTCCTATTTTCTATTGGATTCAGGGCTTGGGGTTTAGTGTTTATATCTTATAGGTTTCAGGCTCACGTTCACATCGGAACTCTTGACATCAAATGTGACAGGGTTATGTGAGTTCGTTGGCTCGGTGCGCCTTTCCATCCAAGACCCTATAGAACCCGTCTATATATGAAGGGAAAAGCCCCATACGAAAACAGACCCGCACAACACCACCGATAAACGAACACCCCGACACCTAATTAAAACCCAAAGCGCTAGACGCCTTAAGCACGCGAAACACAACCCGCAAACCCGTACAGACCCGCACAGACCCTAGACCAAGCAAAAACAGAGCAGCACCAGCCGACTCTAGGACCGTCAGACCCGCCTGAGTCAGATTATGACTCCGGCGGCCGACTTGGATGCTTGGCCTGGAGCCAGTTTTGGGGCTTTAGTTTCGGCGCGTAAGTAGTAGGTTCCAGGATGTAGCGAAAATGGGGGCTGAAAGGTAGTTTGCAGAGGGCTTCAAACGAGATTTAGAGGGCTGTAATTCGGGCGATGCGCGCGCACGTGTGTGTGTGTGTGTGTGTGCGCGGGTGTGTGTGTGTGTGCGCGCGCGCGTGTGTGTGCGCGTGTGGGTGTGTGTGTGTGTGTGTGTTTGTGCTTGAGCATCCCTCTCGCTGATGGAGGTGTTTTTTCTTGCGAAACGGTCATTGTTCTCATAGTTTAGCGTACATGCGGAACAGCAGAACTTTGTGTCATCATCAGTATAGTATGTCTGAGACTCTGTCTCATGTGCGCTCTTTAACCCCAAAGGTATAAGCCTCGAAGATACGCTAGCGCCTAGAACCACGAAGACAGTGACAGCACAACTTTGAAATCATGGAAACCCTAAACCCAACCGAATCCGATGACATTCAGGTCACTATGCTCGAAGGGTGCGACCTCATCGAGGCTGTGAGTCGATTGGGATTAGGGTTTAGGGTTTTCGAATGTTTTGAGTTTAGGCGTTAGGGCCAGGTTTTCGAATGGGTTGAATGTTCTCTGTGGTGTGGGGGTTTACAGGGTTGCACATCGGTTTCATGATAAGTCACTTAGACCGTTACGGGATCTCATATCGGCTTTGTAGTTCTTGAGGACCTACGTGCACAGTTTTGGTTACCCCAACCGGGATATGTATTGTAGTCCATATCAGGAGCAAATCCCACCTGAACAGACCTCCTGAAAGAGGAGAAGGGCCTTAACTTCGGGGTCTGGGGGTTCGGGTTTAGGCTAGGGTATAGGGGTGAGGTTGTAGGGTTTAGGGCGTAGGGATGCGTAGGGTTTAGGATGTAGGGTTAACTTGCGAAGCTATAAACACGCCAGGCTCTGATCCCTAAACCCCTAAACCTAGCCGAAAGCCTTGGCCTCCCACCTTTCAACTGCAGCTCTCTACCGCCTATAGGCCAACGAGACGCTGCAGAAGTCGAAGAAAGGAAAGCAGCTGGGATGGATCAGAGAACCCTACACCCGGTCATCTGTCAGTTCTCGGGTGTTTTCTGGGTTTACGGTCTAGAGGGTACGGTTGTTTTTGTTGGGTTGTTTTGGGAATTTAGTCTTTAAGGGTAGCAGAAAAGGATGTCAAGTTAAACGAAATGGCTTCAACTTGTAACTTGTGGGACTCTTCCAATCTTTGGACAAATCAGGATCTGCATAGGACTAAGTAACCAGGGCTAACTAGGGTAAGTTATTATTGCCTACACTCCCAACAAGGGCGCTTACCCTAAACCCCTCAACCGCCACACTCTAAACCCCTTATAGTCTTCCTTGCTAAGTCCCTTCCCTAAGCAGGCTTAGGGTTGACGGGTTTAGGATTCAAGGGTTTAGGGCTTAGGGGTTTAGGGTTTTCTTGTTTGGCGTGTTAATTGTACTCCTTCCGGAAACATAAAGTTCGAAGTAAACTTTACATGTCTTGGGTGGAAAATGTTGACGTACAGTTGCGGGTTCCCTCGTTGTTTACTGCTGGGATTCTTTGGGGGGGACCTTGATTCCGAAACCCGCAAACGCAGAATGGGAGCTTTCCACTCCTGAGCCGAGGCTCCCGATAGTCACTAAGAGTGGCCTTCTGGTTGCCCTGGTTGCAAGATGCTTGCCTGAAGGGTTTATGGCTTGGTGTGTGTGTGTGTGTTTGTGTGAGGATGTTTAATATTTAGTAGCCCTTCAACAAATAAACCCCTACACTGTAGGGGTTTATTTGTTGAAGGGCCCTACACCCCAGAGTTTGGGGGGCTTTGGGGCAAGTGTTTAGGGTTGAGCGCAACAGGATCCTACGAAACGCCAAACCCTTGAGCCCGGGGGCCTAGGTTTCTGGTTTAGGGACGTTTAGGGGAGCTGAGGGCTTCGGGGTGCTTGATAGTCATGTAGCCTAGTCTGCAAGCGATGCTTTTGAGGCTCGGATAAAAGCTGTTGGGAGACAACTTTCGAAGCCCAATGATGCTTTTTGGGCACGGGCTGTCCTGGCTTCGGGAATTTTGGAGACTCCCAACATATCTATCAATCGATCTATGTCTATCTATCTTCTTGCCTTCTATCTACCTATCTTACTGTATAAAATGTATGCGTATGTATGTTTGTATGTGTATATATATATACACACTCATACATACATACCTACGTACATACATACATACATACATACAATGAGCCATGCATGCATGCATTCACATTCGTTCGTTGACTCATTCATCCATTCATTCACATCCCCAAGAGCTACAATACAATGCCATTATCTTTCACCCAAGCGGCTACTCAATTCGTACTTTAGACCCTTTGGCTACGACGTTTAAGGACGCATGAATGCTTTGGTGTTGGCTGTAGAGGTGTCCTCTTTTTTTGAGCTACAAGCTTTAGCCTGCACAGTGGACTGCAACCGTTTTTTCTCACCCCGCTGATCTTCGCTTAGATCAGATCTCCCCATCTGGTCCGTGAGTTTCATCTCAACTTCTGACTTAGAAGCCCCACCTAATATGGACCCACCTTTTTTCACCCAAGTCCCAACTGCAGAGCCCTCCCGACCCGACAACATCTCCACACATCGAACGCGGATGGCTCTGTCGGTTTGGGTTTCCGTGGGTGTCAAGGAACCGATATCAAGAAGAACGTGGACTTCCCCAATGCCACGAAGCATCCGGTGAACAAGGCCTGTGAGTGACTCCAATCCTCAGACCTTTTGGTGTTCGGGGTGCCACTTCAAGGTCGCGGTAGCCAGCCCCCGTGGCCATAGTGCTGTGCTTCTTAGGGTTAAGGGGATGGTCGATCCTGGGTATTTTTGGTACCAGCTACTCATTCCACCAAGTTTGTAGCCCGGAGTCTCTTTGGCTTAATCTTCCAGCCTGGCAGTCCGACCCGGCGTTCTCGGCTTAACAAGCCTTCCTCGGTCCGCGCTCGACATGATGAAATATGTGCACGGCACATGCAAGTGTACATGCGTATACATACACAGATTCCTGCAAGCATGGGTGTAGGTCGGGAATGCATGCATGCATGTATATGTATGTATGTGTTAATGTATGTATGTATGTATGTATGTATGTATGTAATTCTGTATGTATGTGTATGTATGTAATTCTGTATGTATGTGTATGTATGTATGTATTTGCGCATACATACATGCATGCATGCATGCATGCATGCATGTATCTATGTTTCCGGCTATGTATGGATATATGGTTGCTTGCCTGTACGTATGTACGCACGTGCATATGTTTTACTCATAAGTCTGTGCTTATGCCAATGTAGGCATGCATGCATTCGTGTATGATTGAATTTAATTGTGCTTGGGTGCATGAATGTAGCAAATACGCAAGTATGTATACCTGCTTCTCTGTATATATGTAGGCAGTTATCCCTTTCTGTGGATGTGTGTATCCTTGTGCACGTTTCCATGCAGATATGTACCAGCCTAGGTGTGTAACTTGTATGTATGTACACCTGTGTATATATATATATATATGTATATGTTGGTTTATGTCTATACACTTCTACAAGTAGGTATATGTGCGTGTGTTCATGCATGCCTCTAATGCATGCGTACATGTATCTATACAGGCAGCATGCGTGCCTGTTTGCATGTATGTATGCATGCATGCAACAGAGCAAGTGTGCACACACGGCTACCCTGCCTATACCTCACATCATATATTGTTGCGTTATACACACCACGCCTTACACGAATATTTCATCATATTGAATTGTGTAATTGCTGCTTTTGCTTGCCAAATTGGTTCGCCTTATGCAAATGGCGAGCACTTGTTTGTATCTTGTTATGCTGCATATCTCTCCTCACACACTTACAGACATGCAAAGGGATGACAAAATCGATGTTGTCTTCTAAAGAGGAGCTCCTGGTCGCAGCGGCCATTGGCACACGCCCCGCAGATCGTGATCGAGTGAAGGCCCCGATCTTTACTGATGAAGAAGAAGTCAAAGCACTTCGTTGATGCATAGTAGATTCGGTTTTGGCTTGGCTAGGTGTCCTCAAGTTACAAAGTCCTTACAGGAATGAGGGTTTGGGTTTAGAGTTTGGGGAATGCTTTATAATGATAGTGACTCTCCCATACCACCTGCATGTCCTATTGCCGCCTGCTTGGACCCCCCATCCTGAGCAAGGCATCGAAGATGTTCAAACACCGCCTTAAGCAAGAATGATGGCCAAACCCTAAACCCTAAACCCTAAACCGAATTACAGCAATGCGTGTTGTGTCTCTTCTCGCATCTTTCCGCAGCTGCGCCCACGATGTTTCTGACATGGACTTTGGGATGACGTATTTCTGTAAGCTCTACACACACCAGGACCCTCCAATGGCCCTTTAATGGAGCCTTTATAGTCCTTATTATAATATAGGGTATATAAGAGGGCAGTTATGGGTTCTAAGAAGATGACGAAGGTTTCTTGCTTCGAGGGCTTTGTATTGCGCATGGGGGTGCGAGGTGAGGTTCCCAACCACTGTCTTGAGATTTGGCCTTGTGCGGGGCCCTAAACCCCTACCTAGCTTTACCCCAACTAACCTCCATTTTTTAGGATTCCGTACTGGTATACTATGATTTCCTCATACAAGTCCTTGAAAATGTAGGGTTTGAGGGTCCAGGTAAGCCCTTAACCGGAACTCCTAAGCCGGGAGGCCTTGGTAGCAGCTGGCGTGGATGCGGTCGTCATTGACAGCAGCCAGGGTGACAGCGTGTTGCCTGGCAGATCGAAATCCAAGCAAGGGTCGGGCAAGTACCGCTTATAGGGTTTAGGGTTTATAGGGTTTAGGATAGACCGCTAGTGTTTTCCGATAGGGGTCGATGCTGGCTGAACTCAAGGGTGTTTGTTCGGTGTGCTTGTGCTTTTGATTTGCCTGTTTTGTGTTTTCCTGGGCCTCTGGCCCAAAAAGCCTAGGGGTCCTTAGTATGGTTTGATTACAAAAGCCCTGAAAAGGTTGGGTTTTGGGGTGCATTGGCGGTATTGGCGCGTCCTACACGCAGTCATATATGGGTAGGTCTGTAAATTAGGGCACTTTGTAGGAGCGCAAAAGAAGGCGGCACCCCCAAAGGGACTCTAATTTCGAGAACGAGCTAAATGAGCAGTGTGCAAGTGGTTGTATTCTCTGATGCAGAAATCCGAAAGCCCTAAGCCCCCTAGACCCAGACCTTAAGCAGTAGCCCCCCCAAACGTTTCGAAATGTCCAACCCCCGTTTGCACACTAAACCGTCACCGCGAAAGCCCTAAAGCCGTAAAGCCCTAGACTATACCCCACACAATATCCCGTTGCATCATGTCACCCCAATATTACTACTCTGATATACGGCAAATAGTATCCCATTACATAACCCTAAACCCTGAACCCTAAACCCTAGACCCCAAACCCTAAACCTTAACCGATCTAACTGGTATAACCTCCAATAGTTTGAATATGTATGATCTACGGCAAATAATATCCCATTACATATACCCTAAACCCCTATTAAACCCTAACCCCTAAACCCAATACTTTGCTGTAGAAGCTACTCTGGTCAAACAAAGGTCCCAACCACAGGCTCATCCTAGTACAGGAATTCCCGCTGTACCTGCAGTTGGAAAAGGGCCCATGAAAAAAAAAACACATACTTTGAATATGAAAACCCTTGAAGACCTGCTCTGGTTCTTCGGGCGCTCATGGTACCCAGGTTCCAGCACGAGATGGTCAAGTGGATCAAGAGCAACTTTCCCGACCTCCAGGCTGCTTCGGTTATAACTATAAATAAATACGTAAAAATAAAAATTTAAAGAAGTAAATACCTATATATATATATAAATATTTGTATATGTGCCGACAGATATTAAGAATCAGGGGAGCCTGTTGTGTTCTGTTATGTGGGGCTTTGGGTTTGGGGTTTAACGGTTAGGTTCTGTCACTGCCCTTCGAGTGTGTAGCGAATTTAGCACCTATCATCGCTCGCAATCTTGCAGGTGGTGGCTGGCAATGTAGTGACCAAGCGCCAAGCCCAGCACTTGATTGAGTGTCTCGACGGCAGTGACTGTCCGTCGGGGTTCGAATCTGGGGCATGGCAGCTTATGTTATCTCTCTCTGTGAACCCTATGCACCCTGCCAGTCCAGCCACACATCTGCATTCATCTACCCTGTCCAGGGGGACGGTTGCTCCTCAAGATAGTTCTGAGTACAAAAGTTTCAATTCGATTAAACTAATTGTTGTAGTATTATATTCAACCGCTCTCTCTCTCTCTCTATATATATATATATATACGAGCCTTGAGCCTTACACCAAAATCCCTAAGATCCGAATCACTGGCAACCTGGAACGCCCTGTAAACCTTCGCAGACCAAGCCCGCAATCTCCAAAAGACCACGGTCTGATCCCCTGCAACCATCACTCGAGAATTAAGGCTTTTAGGGTTTATATAGGGCTTATAGGGCTTTTAGGGTTTATATAGTGTATAGGGCTTTTAGGATTTATAGGATTTATAGGATTTATAGGGTTTATAGGGTTTAGGGTTTAGGGGGACTTCGGGTTTCCCTTCCGGGGTTACGGTCCAGGGGTCCGAATCCTTTCGTCGCAAGGTGCGGTGCCGATGCTTTGCGCGTCGGCATGGGGATCGGCTCCATTTGCACGACACAGGCCGTTGGGGGTTTACTTTTGGAGCCTGAATAATTACCAATATTATTCCTTAGGGTTCCTAGAAAAGCAAAACAATAATGGAGCCCAAAACCCTGGTCTAATTATGAAGGCCCCGACATTAATGTTTTGGCTCAAAGACTGAAATGGGAGCTTCAGGTTTCCGCCCAACAGATTTTCGAGTTTCGGGTTAGGGGAGCTTTTGGCTTAGGGTGTATGCTGTGCTCCGCTTTAAAGTGATGCCTGCTGTGGATGCTGCCCATCGCCGGTAAACGTAAAGTATTCGTTTCAGATCAACCAGGGGGTAATCATTTTGCAGCTTTGGTCTTGGAAGCAACTTTGCTAAAGGTGGCATCAAAGATGTCGTCGATTAAAGAGCAACCCAGGCAAAGGATATTACGCTTTCCTTAGAGATGGACCACCCGAAACTCGGACACCTTCGCTGTCAGCGACATTCATTGTCCCATGACCTCAAGATACAGGGTAATTCTCCTCGAGATTCAAGAAGCACAGTACCACGGTTACCCTGCTCATTTTCCCTGGGTCATCCTGCAGGAACCATCAAATCTAACCCTAAGCCCTCTACCCCACCTATCCTAGAGACTAACCCCTGAAGCCCAAACCGGAAAGCCCTAAACCCCAAAGCCTAGATACCTTATACCCACCAGATGCCGAGAACCCCGAGACTCTGAATCGATAAATCCTCAGCCCTAAACTCAAAAGTCTCAAGCTTAGAGCCTATACTATTATATGGTACCATACATACATACATTATATACATATGTGAAACTTCTGTGTTTACATATATGGAAATATTTTGCACATTGTATAAATAAATAAATATATATATATATATATACATACATACATACATCACTATAGAGAAATAGAAGGACAGCCCGGGTCTCAGGAAGTGTGTGCCTGCGGACGGGCGCAGGCCTCGGCGGTCTACAATGCCTCTTGGACTGCGATGCGGGATTCGGATTTTGATGCCTGCAGCATTCTTCTGGGCTTGTGGTTCAGGGCTGTTCCCAAAGGGTTCAAGTACCAATATAGTAGTGAAGGTTGTTAGTACATATTTGGGCCCCCAAAGTATATAATTACTCTACCATTACTTGGACCCTTTGGGATATGGCTTGGGGTGCAGTGGAAGGGTGAAGAGTTGTTGAGGTCGAGTTGCTTTTCTTCAGTGGCGCTGCGACGAAGAAATGGGGGAATCAGAGCACAAACATGCGAGGCTACGTCGGACGCAGCCAAAGTCCACAGTCTAGAGATCTCATCAATGGTTCCCAGCCTGTTCTGCCCTAACCCGATCTTCCATCGTCCATTGAGGTCCCCAGAATCCTGTATTGTTACTGATGCACTGCCAGGGCTCATAACAGTTGCTTCGTTCGGGCGGGACCTACGTGGGTTTAGCCATGCTGTAGGACAGTTACCCTAAGCCCTGAACTCTAAACGTCAATCCCTGATTTAGTGCCCTGAGGGTCAAGGGAAGAGCTCCACAGAGTTCAGAGTATATTTGTGGGTTTGGGATGCAGGTAGATTCAGGTAGATAGCAGACCGAAAGCCAAGGTAGCCAAGCTTGCCAGACATTATGGTGTTCCGATCCTGGCAGATGGTGGCATTTCCAGCCCAGGCAACTAGCTCCAGATGTTTGTGCGGATCAGTGTTGCAGTGGGTGATTCGGATTCTTTGCCTGACTTGCAGCCACGAAGTTAGTAGGCCGAGTAATTGAATTTAATTCCCAGTTTGCGGTGTTCTCTGCTTCGTATCGGTAGAAAGTTTAGTCTTGAACGTGATGTAACCCGAGCCTCTATAACCCCACATGATTAGGGCTTCTGATCCGAACACTGCTGCATAACCAGGGTGTTTGGACCATGTTCATCCCGGAGGTGTAGACTAGACCTGGTTGGATTGAATCTCCGTTTCGTCCCAGCAAGCAAAATGGAGTCTGCGTGTGGCAATCACAATGCCGAGTTCAACACCATACCCCTGCACCGTAAATGCCAAAACAAGACTGTGCGCTAGGCCGTCCCTACCCCATGTAACACATTGGGTTATGCGGCTGCGCGTGGCTCAACTGAGTGTTGCTGAAGAGTCTCTATTCTGACATGGACCGCAAGTTGAACGCATGTCCGAGCAACCTACAGTCCCAGAACCACGAGGATGGAACGTCCTACGCCCTGCTCTCTGGTTTAGGGTAGTAGGTGCAGCACCTGCCCCTAGAACGGATTTCGAACAGCGGACCTGAAAGTTTCAAGCAGACCCGGCACTCTAAACTCGCCAGTAATTGCGGAGAAAGGGCCACTGCACGAAAAACAATTTCGCAGACAAACGCAGCCCGTCAGGTCACATTGTCAAGGCTCTGAGCTTGGGGGCGGGTGCTGCCATGTGCGGCCGCTGGGAGAGCATTGCCTATTTGCCAGGCTGTCCTAGACTCGGGCTTAGCTAGAAGCACATAGTGGGTGGATATAACGAGGAACCCCAAAGGGAGGACTACTTATATAGCTCGACCACCTGCTGATAGAGAGTCTTGGGATTTTAGTTTGCGGCCATCAGATTAGGTTTCCTCAACACCCGAAACGCCCCTTAGTCAATTTAGGGTTTAGGTCTCAGGCGCATGAAGGCCCCGTTCAGCGAGTTGAGAGGTTTGGTGTTATGAGGCGTGGTCATGGTCTTTGGTGCCAGAGAAGCTGCCTCGACACTCAAGCCGAGATCGCATACCAAAACCCAAGTCGCCCAAGTTCTACGAGCCCAGAGAAAGCCTTAACTGTTTCAGTTTTAATATCCCTAAACCCTAAACCTATGCCTCCAGGGACCTTATTGTTGGGTCCTTAAAGGGTCTAGGGCCCTAAATATGAGGTCCTTGGAAGCACAGGGTAAACCCTGAGCTGAGCCAAGGCAGCCTCTTGGCCGGCACAGCCGAAACACCGGGGGAGCTCTCTGGTGGCATCTGGGGATGTAGGGCCCACAGGGTTCAGGGTCTAGGGTTATGTTCCGGAGATTTAGGGCCTAGAGGGTTTAGGGTCTAGGGTATCTTCCAGGGATTTAGGGCCTACGGGGCTTCATGTAATCGTATTCATGCCAAGTTTCTTTGTGGCGGATTTGCGGCGAGCCTGGAAAAGAGCTCTGCACGTGTCAAAACGCGTTCCTGAACTGCTCTCCTGAACTGGAAGCTTGTTCTCTCGCACAGGCTGAAGCCTCGTGTCGGGTTCAGGGTTTGCACATTGGGCATCCTAGGCCCAAAAAATCATGACCCAAGTTCGGATGTGTGATACGAGGTACTTCTATTCCGACGATGGAAAGCGCTTGAAGCGCTACCGCGGGATGGGCTCCATCGATGCCATGTGGCCAAGATGCACTAGCATTAAACCCTAGAGCCGTGTGACGGTGTCAGGAATTCGGAATGTAGGTCTTTGGATTGAGCTACGTCAGCTTGAAGTCCTAATCCGACCCACATGTTGGGCCCCAAGATCATGCTTAACAAGTGTCTTGGACTTTGTCGAGGGTCGGGAGTGCCCTGCAAGCAGCATACGTTCACTTACTTGGCCCTTTAACACGCTTGCATGGTCTGTCGAATTTCGCAAGAACCTGCAGCATTACCAAAGCCAACCAAGCCAACTTTAAAAGGCTAACTGCCCGTCTTGTTTGCTTTTGCTCGCATATGCGATCTTGATTGTACTAACATACAGATCTGAACTATCCATGTACCCCCTTAACCCTGCTCTAATCCCTAAACCCTAAACCCCAGAAAGGGGGCCGTTGCACTTTCAAAAAAACCTAAACCCCTATAAGCCCTAAACCCCCTGAGCCCCAAGGCTTAAGCCTTTTTTCGGCAAGCTGTAAACCGGAGCTCTTCCCCGACGTAGACATTCCTCAGCGACCAGAGCAAGCATGTTCCCGTCCAAGGCATCACGACGACTAGTCAGCCTCATAGTGAGAACAGGCTTGTAGGTGTTATTAGATTATAGTCGGAACAGGGCTTTCAGTCATATTATCCTTTCCTTGGTTGTATTGGGACCTATCAATGAATCAGAGGATGGGGAGTAATACGTAATAACACATAGTAATTACCCCGAAACCTTGAACCCCAAAACACAGGAAGCGATTTCCATTTCCAGAGGCCGAAACCCTCGAACCATCAGCCTTAAACCCTATAAACCCTAAACCCCTAACCCCGAAACCCCTAAACCCCTAAACCCCTAAACCCTAAACCCCTAAACCCCTAAACCCCTAAACCCTAAAGCCTCAAACCATCCGGACGCGACCACCGGGCAGGAAGAAGGGGAGTGACGATCGCTACTTTGGCACCGCCGCCGCGATCAAGGTGGCCCTGCTTTGGGAAGGGTTTACGGATTGCACTACCTTGACCCTCCAAAACCTACTTTTTTGTAGGGTCCCTATAAAATTCATATTAGGGTTTATAATAAGAACCTACAAAAAAGTAGGTTTTGGTAGGTCAAGGTAGGGTTCAGCACTATAGGGTTTAGGGGTTTAGGGTTTATAGGGTTTAAGGCTGATGGTTCGAGGGTTTCGGCGTTCAGGGATTAGGGATTAGGGTTTAGGGTTCAGGGTTTAGGATTCAGGTTTTATGTGACGGTGTATTATGTATCGTGTGTAAGTTTAGGAAGAAGCTGGCATCTCTGCTTGAGGACTCTTTGTGCAAGCCCTTGGTGAGCAGCCCGTGCGAACTGTCGTATTGAACAGCCCCCGAAAACGACATCTCAGAGACCGTAAACCCTGTGGTTCTGTTTGTTTCAGTGTTTTGAGGGCTGCAGGCTCAGGACCATACTATACACACGTCATTTGGCTTATCTCTAGCCTTACGGATCATCACCTATTCACTGGGTCCTCTCCAAACACTAGAACCTCTAGAACAAAACACACTGCACCCTCCAATTGAAATAGAGGAAGCAATTTCCAATGAGCAGTCGCTGGCACTGCACTGGGTTCCATAGTGCGACAGTAGGGTTCATTTGCTTGAAGTCGAGTAGTTAAAACTCTTAAACAAGTAAACAAACACCGTGAACCCCAAATCTTTACTTCAAAACCTCATCACTGAAATCGAAACCCTAAACCATAAACCCCAGCCCTAAACCCTAAACCCTAAAACTTAAACCCCGAACCCTAAACCCCAAAAAACCAACGCGAGCATGCTTGATGGCTTCTGGAGGTCGCTCAGGGTGTTTCTGGAACAGTGCAGGACGGGAGAGCGAGATGTGCGTTCACGAGCCATATATACATGTGTATGTGTATACACATATATAGCATATATGTTTATGATTGATGTGCGTTCATGTGTTTCTCTGTCTATGTTCGTTTAACTATTCATGTGTTTGCTTTGTGTTTTATGGTTGTTGTTTGTTTGGTTTGGTTTGGTTTGGTTTGGTTTGGTTCGGTTTGTTTGCTTGCTTGCTTGCTTGTTTGCTTGCTTGGGTGAGTGGGTGGGTGGGTGGGTGGGTGCGTGGGTTGGTTGGTTGTGTGTTTCTGTGTCAGTCAGATAGTTTATATGTTTGTGTGTGGGTTTGTTTGTCTTTCTGTTTGTTTATACTTTGTTCATATGCTTGCTTACTTATGTTTATGTAGGTAGATTCAGACAAGATACATACACAACGACATACATACATACATACATAAGTACATATGTATGCATGCCTATACACGCACATTATACTTCATATACACATTCACAACATACACTTACACGTGCATACACATTAATACATTAATACATGCATGCATGCATGAATACATTTGCAAATGTGTGTGCAACTATTACATATCTACCTATCTATCTATCTACCTATGTATCTGTACGTAGACATATGTATATATAGGTGTACATGTAGATAGATTCTAGGTAGGTAGAGAGTTGGACGGAAAAACAGATGGATTGAGAGACAGATAGGCACACACAGAGCAAGATAAAGAGACAACGAGAGAGAGAGAGAGAGAGCGACACACACACACACAGAGACAGACAGACAGACAGACAGACAAATGAAGCGACGGATTTGCCCTGAACAAGTGGATGCTTCGATTGTTTACCCGTGCTCAATGCTCCGAACGGATCGTTGCACAGCGGTTTTTTGCTGATGTCTCCGTCTGTCTGAGTCGGATCGGCTCACCACACACCGCGGACTCGCGTTACTCCATGCCTCACCTTGGAGAAGATGTCGACAGGGATGGGAAGTGTACCTTAGGTGGTTTGTGTTCGACATCGAGCACACTGTATTGGGCGCACATCAGAAGCTCCAGAAATGTCACTGAAGATTTGAACCCGAGACCCAAAACCCTGAACCCTAAAGTCGAGACCCTGGGCAGCCCCATTTCCATGCGGAGGACAAAGGCAGCATCCACAAGTACATCCCGTATCTCACGCCACCTGGAGAAGTTCGGGTTTTGTAAGCCCTAATGCGAACACTATATCGAGGCTTTATAGATGTTCGATTCGCAACTCGAAAGCCTAAGTAAGCTTATGGTGTTTAGTGTAGCCTCTCGAATTGACTGTTGATAGTCCTCGGCAGCATGGGCGCGCGGTTCAGTTGCGCATCGAAGCACCGCTTCTCCCTATGATGTACGGAGGGTTCCTTCATCAGAGCCTTTGAAGCCTGGATACCCGTGCAGACAGACGTGAATGAACAATGGCATAAGGCACCCATATGTGTATCTGAGAATTTATACATTGGACATGTTTATATGTATATGTGTATGTATGTACGTACGTATGCCTGTATGTACGTACGTATATATGACAATGCATGCATGCATGCATGAACCTGCTGCATGAGTGTATATGGATACATCTGTATATGTCTAGCAAATGAGTGTGTGCATATATATATATATATGTATGTATGTATGCATGCATGGATGTATGTATGTATGTATGCATGCATGTGTAAGTTATGTATAAGTCTTATATGTATGTGTATATATATATACTATATATATATGTATTACGTACTTGTTTGGGACCCTTTGTTTGCATTGTACATATGTAAAGATTCATACAGACCTGCGCATCCAAATTCGCATGTGCTGGGCGGAGGTGTGGGTTCATGTCTAGTTTCGTGTCATTACACTCCGTAGCGCGCAACTTAGTCTGCTTCCCTTTTAATGTTTCCCATGCGGGAAGTATTTGCACCGTTTGAGCGTTGATGCCTTCAGGTTCAGAGCTTTGAGAGGTTGGTTGTAGTGTGTGATCAGACAGATCAGAGTTTAGACGTTGAGTGGCAGCGTTCAAGTTTCAAGCCCTTGGGGTTCAGTCTTTCAGCTCAAGAGCCAAGAAAAAGCGAGGTGACCGATCTTGACATATGCTACTGTAGAACTCGCTCGGTATATCAGGGTTCGATGACCCAAACCTTCGAAGCAGAGGCAGGGCATCAAGCATGGCATGCAAGACATCGGCGCCCAGAGCGTTGATCAGCTGCAGTCCATGCTGCAGGACGCTTCGGGCTCTTGTACGGATCCATCTCCGAACCAAGCAATGTAGAAACGTGAATAATAAAGGGGCCAATATAATAACCTATACTACTTGGAGGGTTCCTGATTATAATGATAGTATCATGTGCCCCAAAACCCTATTCCAATTGTTAAGGCCCCTATATTACAAAGATCATCCCTCGGGCTTCCCGATTATACAAGGTGTACTACCTATAGTCTCCATTGTAGTTCCTTTCTTTGGTTTAACCAATTATATAATAAGGATCTTATAAGGTAACCCCAAAAAGGAACTACAATGGAGACTACAGGTACAATCAATGTGCCCCGAAAAGCTAGGATACGATGGTAGTTTGTTCATTTTATCAACTATGCAGCCACAAGTCCCCATATCCACTGGGTGGTCTGAATCGACCATGTTGGCTACTATAGGGGACGGGGTAATTGGTCATCCCCAAAACCAAAAACCCTGGCTAAACCATAAAGCCTGAATACCTCTGCAACAGACCTCTGGATGGCCACAGTCGGGGGGAAGCTGCTAAAATGGAGGCCTTAAAAATTAGAACAGGGTTTTGGGCTTAGGGTTTGAGGTGTACAGTTAGGCCGTGATAATGAGCTGGGTCCACAGGGAGCTTTCTGGCTTGAGGCTTAATATACGACTGACAAAACCGTCCAATAGATGGCTGCCCTGAGACTGGGGGCTTCGGAAATGCAAAACCCTGATCCGTGTGCACTCTCAATGGCCCCCAAAAAGACTCCATTTGAGCCCTAAACTCTCCCCTAGGGGCAGGTGCAAAAAGGAGCTAAAAAAAAGCCTAAACTCTCACAGGAGGGTAAGCTCCGCTTCGAACTTCGATCTGCCGCAGCGCAGAGAGAGGGCGGCGTCCACGGCATCTCGGGCCCAAGATGTGGCAATTCGGGGATTTAGGTTTTAGGATCCAGGGGCGTTCGGTTTGGCCCAGGAGGGCAGTCCCAGAGACTCCAATATCTCGTTTTTTAAGGAATATACATTCAATTAAAGTAATATGATTTGAGCAATATTCCTAGATTAAGGGATATTGGAGTCTCTGGTGTTTCAACGATGGGGATCAGACCGCGCAGTTCAAATCATCCCGGAATTGATTGAGTTTCCGAGCCCTTGTCGGGAGTTTCTGAAAGGTTGAGGCCTGTATCGATCCAAAGCAGTAGGATCCTCGAAGACAGTGGCCCCAGAACGGACCTCTCATTTTCGCAAGCGCCAACCCCCTCGCCCAGCCCGCCCCCGCCACCACCCATTGCATGATACCAAGAAGTGCAGGATTTCCATCCGTAGCTTCCTCTTCCCTTAGGGGCTCCTTTAAGGGTTCATGTAAGGTTCTTTAAAGGGTTCCTATAGGGGTTCCTTTAACGACACCTGATGTTTCGCTTCTCGACGGTCGGTTCGTTCCGCAGGTTTCATGAGGCTTGGGTGCTTTCCCTACCTAAACCCAAGCCTTAAAGCCTAAGCTTCACAGCCCTTCACATTGAGCAACCTCCAGTCTTTCGGTACTGAGCTGGAGGGGACATCAGGTTGAGTAGTATTCTGGTTTCTTTTCAGATACCCTTAGTTTCCAAAGCCGCGAAACTATAGGGGCCTAGCAGTTGCTTCGTACTATACTCACAGGAACCGAAGGCCTGCGACGATTTCTTGTTCAGGACCCTATACTACCCTGACCCTTCGTGACATGTGTGCACAAAGCTCAATGTCGTAACCTGAAAGAGCCATCTCCTCTGGCAGGCCTTCACAGCTTTGAGCGCAAGCTCTTCGACAGCTGAGCCTACGTCCTCCAGCTGATGACCTTTTGAACGTCGGACATTATTTGACGCTTTCGTTGTTTTGGAATATACGGGGAGTGCGCGCAGCATCGCTGACCAAGTTTTAGTCTGGGCATCATTAAATATGTGCAAGAGCGCACTGCTGCATCAGTTTCTGTTAGACTTGGAACCCACATCGAAGAAGCTGTGTGCACATGGGTTACAAGGACGCACCCGAGACCCGAAATCCTCAACTCCCTTAAAGCAGAAACCTGAAGACTTAGTTACGAATTGCTGAGGTACAATCTACTTATTCTGTGAGTTACACGTGCTTATCGTACGTAGCAGAATTTCGACTCCAAGAAAACATTCGTTTTTGCTCCGGAGACTCAATCCTACTGGATGCCATTGTAGGATGGATATGGGGGTTTCCGAAAATGGGGGACCCTAATATAGTACCCTAAACAGTAGGATCCTTACTATAAGGACCCCAAAATAAGGTAGCCCTAATTTTCGGAATCTCCCATATGAGAATGACCCGGTAAGCCGCTCAAAGCCAGACCGTCGACCCAGTCAACTTAACATCTGTTCCCTTGACCCTCTACCTTACCTTTTTGGTTAGTAGGGAATGGAGGAATGGGGTACAACTATAACTACTATTACTACCATTCTTCCATTCTCTACTAACCAAAGGTAGACTACCAGTAATCTGAACCCTAAACCCTCTAAATCCTCAGCAGAAAACTTACATGTGCAGTGCTGATTCTGCGCTGTTTGATGTTGCGTGACGAACTGCAGTACTGTAGGGGCCTTATTATAACTAGAGTAAAATGGCCCCCCCCAAACCCTAGTCTAGTTATTAAGGCCCCTCTACCTCAACCCTAAATCTTGCAGCGAACCCCACTCCAAGATTGAAGCCCTCTAGGCCCTAAACTCCCAAACCAAACACCCCCACGGTTTCAGCTGACTCACTCTCCGCTTTTGCCTCTACTCTTGAGACTGCCTGCCATACTCTTCCTGCGCAGCGGTCTTTGATTTCATGCGCATCTGCGTCCCGAACGCCAAATTACGGGCCTAGGGGCCCAGTTGGGTCTAGAGGGAGCTTAGTCAGTGGCTAAAGGGTAAGAGCATGAGAATGGACGACTGTATTCCAAGATCTTGGAACGTATTCGGCGTTTGGGATGGGGTTGCAGAGTTTCCTTACAGTTAGCATTTAGGGTTTACATTAACCCCGCATAATCTACCTTTTTGGGGTTCCGTTTGACGATTTCTTTTTTAAGTCCTTCATAAGGTAGGATTTTAGGGGTCCAGGTAGGATGTATTGTTTAGGGTTTCCAAGAGGATTTGAAACTTTAAACCTTCCCAACTTTGAAACTTTCCGAAAACTCGAAACTCTTAGGACAAGAGTTCAGAGTTTCGGGCTTAGAGTTTCAGGTTTAGGGCCCTGAGCCTCTGTAGTCCGGACTTGTGGATTTCGGAATATGGGGTTCGCGAACCGGGTGGTTCAGGACTGAGCATCTTGATCGGATTGCCTATAGTCTCCCATGTAGTCCGGTGCCTTAGAACAATAAAGAAGTACGGTTTCGGGGTCTAGGGTTAAGGTTAGTTGCTTTTGTTGGGTTACGTTTAAAGTTTAAGGATCCTAAATACAAGCTTGTTAAACCGAAACACGGAGCCACAATGGAGACTATAGGACGGGTTCACATTCTGAACGACCCAGAACCCTACAGTGAAAGCTTAAGCCTCCGACCGTGAAGAACATCCAAATTCAATCCGAGGACTAAAAATATATCACCATACAATATACATATACTGTAAGATGCTACCAGGGCTCGTATATAAGGTTCGTGATCTAGGGTTAGCATTGTCTAGCAAGCCGTGTTTCACTGTGCGTGCACCTTGGCGTTCAGGAGCAGAGAAGCCTCACGATTTCAGTTTCAACTTAGCAATACTCTAGAGAGTTTCACTTGCCGAAAAGGCCAGGGACTTGATCATGATGAGTGACGGAAACCCGCAGGTGATAGCAAGCCGCTGTGGATCAAACTTCCTGCGTTTCGACTTCTCTCATATATTTCAGCAGGTCCATACCCTGCATTGCATCACTCTGGAGGAGTGGCGCTCGCCCAGGTCTCCCAGCGGTTTTGAAGCACCTTTGTAGCTCTGGTTGGCAAGGTCTTAAAACCCTAGACCCCAAATCTTACAGGACCATTGGGTGGTTGTCACAATTAGGGTCCCTTTTTGGGTACCCTAAATATTAGGTGCCGTACTATAATGAGTCTCCATTGTAGTTCCTTTTTTTGGTTAACCAGTTTTATGGTTAGGATCCTATAATAGAGATTTTGGTGAGCCAAAAAAAGGAACTACAATGGAGACTATAGGTAAGACCCAATCCTACGGGACCCCAAACCCTAAATCCTGAACCCTGAACCCCGAAGCCCCTAAACCCCTACAGTAGAAGCCAGAAAGTTGGAACATCAGTAGCCTCCTGCCCTTAAAGTAAAGTATAGGGAATCCCAGCATGAATCATCCTAAATCTATGTTCCAACTTTCTGGGGTTCACTGTAGACCCTAAACCCTGAACCCTTAGATGACCCTGACCCCAAATCTTACAGGACCAAAAGCGATCTTCAGGCTTTGGCCGGTAGTCTCGCTGCGGCGCTTGAGGCATGTCTTGTCCTTACCGTAAGGCTTAGGGGTACTTGTAAATATGTTTTAATTTTCGGTTCCTTTAATCCCTAAGAAACATCTAAATTTGTACTTTGCTACGGGTCTAAGTTCAGTGTACCTTAACCTACAAAAAACCTCCCTATAAATTCCATATTAGGGTTTATAATAAGAACCTACAAAAAAAGTAGGCTTTGGTAGGTTAAGGTAGAAGGCTCTTTGGACACAGGTCTTCGGGGCAACTTTGAGCAAGCGGTTCTGGTTTACAGCCTTTTGCTGTTTAATCCCAGGGTCAAGCCGGAAAGGATGCAGGTTGCTAAACCCTACTTGGAGGATCCTGAGACTTAGTAAGTAGGGTTATAAGTACCTTTGCAGGTTGCTAAACCCTACTTGGAGGATCCTGAGACTTAGTAAGTAGGGTTATAAGTACCTTAATTCGGGCTATGAGAAATTACAGCTGTATTTACCTTACTTAAAACTCCAATTAGTAAGTCCCATGACCCTTCAAGTACACCCTATTAATAACCTAAACTTGGCATTGATTCTCTCTTTTGCCGCGGGAGGACCGAGGCATGGTCATGCCAGACTCACCCATTCAGGGAAAAAGAGTGGCGGGGGTCCAAGAAGTTACAACACAGGGTTTGCCTGTGAGGTTCATGGTTCATTTCCGTTTACGACGGTAGCCGAAACCCTAACCCGTAAACACTAAGCCCATATAAACCCTAAACCCAACACCCTAAACCTTGAACTAGAAGTGAGCGTAGTAGATTCACGACTAGTTGTAACTTACTTTGATGAGAGAACTTCAGACTGCTGACCCTCCTTGCGACCATAGAACCATGCACCTTCAAGTACGGAGGGCCTAAGTTAGGGTTTGGTTTAGGGTTTAAGGCACCCCTAAACTAGGGTTTAGTTTAGGGTTTAGGGCACCCCCAAATTAGGGTTTAGTTTAGGGTTTGGGGTTTAGGTCTTGTCTGCCCCTCTTTTGCTACACTCTAGTGCCCTTGCAAATTCTTCCCCCAAATCCCAAAGCCTACCAAAAGAGACCTAAACCCTTACCCCTAAACCCCCAAACCCCCAAACCCCTAAACCCCTAAAGCCCTATACCCCTCAACCCCTAAAGCCCTAAACCCCCAAACCCCTAAACCCTAAACCCCGAAAGCCCGAAAGCCCGAAAGCCCCATAAACCCCTAAACCCCTAACCCCCCAAAACCCTAAACCCGAAACCCTAAACCCCCAAACCCCTAAAGCCCTATAACCCCTAAACGCCCTGAGAAGCCGAAGCCGCAAGAGGCCGACTGCCTTGGCAGCACTGCAGGAGCACCGAAGGGGACCGTGACTCTAGGCTGGGGTTTAGGTTTTAGGGTTCAGGATTTAGGGGTTTAGGGTTCAGGATTTTGGGGATTAGGGGTTTAGGGTTTAGGATTTTGGGTTTAGGATTTAGAGTTGAGGATTTTGGGTGTAGGGTTCAGGGTTTAGGGGGAAAGGGGCGAAGGGTTTGGTGTTTGGGGGTTTTGGGGATGGGAGTTGGTGGTTACAGGATTTCAGGGTTAAGGATTTGGTTTGGGATCTGTGGATGGTGTTTCCCCAAGGGTCCAAGTACCCAATAATCATATACTCTCCAAAATCCTAATCTACATAACTACTATCCTAAAACCGAGTACCTGATTATTGGGTCCCTTGGACCCTTGGGGTTTAGGATGGGAACCTATAGGGACTTTGCAAGTTGATTTGTCATGCTAGCCTGATTCTTCCCAGTTGCTGCACAGCAGTGTAGCCGCAGCAGTGTGGAGTGGTAGCGGCGATAGAACCCTTGACTACGATCATCGCAGAAAGTACCATCATAGCCTGAGGCTTCAAGACTCATCAGGAGCCACCTACACCCCAAACCTTAAACCCCTAAACCCTAAACCCCTAAACCCTAAACCCCAAACCCTAAACCCTAAAAAGGGACTTGGGGCTTCTTTGGAGTCGTCGTCCTTTTGAACCCTGAGCCCTACATGGACGAGCCTCTGCCGTATCCCTTGGTTTTGCTTGTATTTTCAGGTTTTCCGTGTATTTCAGCTAGGTTGCGCCGTAACCACACGGCTGTCAGCCTTGCCTTTTTGGTACTGCCTGCTCCCGGGCCCCAGTGGTGTTGAGCATGGCTCCCCCGCCGCTCTGTGGTCATCTTCCGATGCTTTCAACCACCGCCGTTTCAGTAATTCAGCCTGTCTTACTCCCTTGAATAGAGTTGTTGTGACCGGTGTTGCCAGTCTTATGCCCGCATTGGCGGGGTCTCCTGCCGTTTCGATTGGCGCTCTTTGACTGTGGGTCGCCATTGATGTGTCTTTTTGTGAAGGTCCCGATATTTCGTCACTTTGAGTAATTTTCTACTTTGCCGGGCGTATGCTTGGCTTGAACCTGCAGGCGATAACCTCCGTCACCATGTGAGGTCGTTGCATTGCGTTTCGTGACTGCTTCTAAGTCTCAAGAAATAAACGAGCTTGAGGCTTTCGGTGTTTGTACCTGCCGAGTTTTGAACTTAGTCGCAGAACTAGAATGAGGCCTCGAACCTACGTTTGCAGAGAGCAAACAGATAGCAAACACAGGACATGATTTTGAACTAAAGAAGCAGCTGCCTTCAGTTCCGCAAGGCTGTTTTTGTACTTCGCGCGACATGGCATTTTTCACAATTAGCATTCAGAAAGCAAGAGGACGGGTGTGAGCATCGGCTTGAGGACAAACTCCGTGACTACAATAAAGGTTCATACATCAGCTGCGACATGTTGCTCTTTACTGGTTCATTGACTTCACGCGCCGCGTGAGCTCGAACCGGCCTTGACGCCATGTGCATCACGCTGGCTGCTACGAGTCGCTTCTCAGTGTTCAGGAGATAAGTGACGATACGCACGCATTGTCTCGTGCGTTTTGCGCTGGCCAGGCTGCTGCTGCGTCACCCATTTTAGGCGGCAGGGGGGAGCCGTGGGTTTTGGGTTTGTAGCCGTGCCTTGACCACGACGAAGCCCTTGGCCCTCATCGTTGCGGTCAGTTGCTATTGCTTGCTCAAACTTCATTGACCAGGTTTTTTTGAGTCGCTCATGCTCGCATTGATCGATCTATAGAAATTGTGTATCATGCTAGGTGCCATGCTTCCTTAAATTCTATTTTTTGTGAGGGGTGGGTGTAAAGGATGCTATTTTTTGTGAAGGGTGGGTGTAAAAGAGATAGCTCAACTTGAATCCAAGGAAGAGACCGTCAACCCCATTCTACTCAAGGAAACTCTTCAGATCAATAAGTAAAAAGTAAGAACACATCGTACGGCTTGGGTGGGCCTGTGGCCTCGGCGGATTTAAGCGAGTCCAACCTATTATATGCTATTCGAGGAATTTCCAACCTCCAAGAGATTATAGAACACGTTTGAGGGCATCACGCACGGCCAAGAGCGGATGATGGTTGGCGAACAAACAATGGGCGTGCCAAAGGCCTGCCATGCAGTGAGAGCACATGAACCTGTTGTGCCTGTGCTCTTCTCGTCACAGAGTCACCAAGAGGGTGAACACGCTGATGCTGGCCCGGCTCCCCGAGCTCCTTTAACTAAGCAGCCATCGCAGTGAGCAGGAGACCGAAGCCCTCTTTGATGAGATCTCGAGATCGCACCTGCAGGCATTTTCCTTGCGCCCGCTGCAGACTGGTACCCTGTTCCACGGTTCATGCGGAGTTTGATGGGCAGGTGCATCTCTTGCGCTGTCAGCTGTATCAACATGGCACTCGCCCATGCTCCTTGGCTGCCACCAGATGTTTGGGTCGATTTTGAGTTTCATGGGCCAGCCCCGCCTCGGCCGGGCAACAAGCAGGGGATCAGGCGGCCGGGAAGGAGCACTATCTCTACACTCCGTAACCTTTTGCCCAGTTCACACCCACTTCCCCCATGCACCATAGAGACCTAAACCCTGGACCCAGCACAACCCCACTCCAATACCCTATGGAACCCCTATACCACCCAATCACCCCTACACCCCTTCGCACCCGCTTGACGCCCAACATGCTACCCACCTCACCACTTGCAAACCAAACAACCCCCAACCCCTGCACCCCAGGCTGCACCCCGACACATCCCATCAATCCCCATCACACAACGCTGTCAGGACGGAATTGAACTTGGATATGTCATTAGAGACTTTGTTCGGGGTCTTTGGCCCCTTCCGGGCAGGTTGTTTTATACTGCGATAAGAACTCTGCATTTGTGGTTTAGTTTCGGGGATAGTTTCGGGTCTTTTTCCCAGGTTTAGGGTCGCGCAGACTGCGGTGGTGACAACGAGGTTCATCGGCATCAAGGTGTCCGTGATCCTCGCTTCGGCTACTCGCGTGGAAGGCATCATCCAGATCATGAACCTGGGCTCTTTGCCTCAGCTAGGGTGCCTCAAAGAGTATGGCGGCCGCGGCCACGACGTCCCCGTCAGCAATGGCCCGCAAAAGGGTCGGTTCCCAACAAATGCTGGCAGCAGTAGTGAGGCGGCTTCAATAGCTGCAGGTGCAATGAGCTCCTTTCTGCGATCTGGCCATCGTGGCGATCGGACGTTCAAGAACGATTGATCGGCCTGCCCAAAGACAAAGGGATGTGAGTTTAGGATCCAGGGTTTAGGGGTTAAGGCGGTGCAAAATTCCTGTTTACTGATTCATGTGAGGGCTTGGTGGTTCGCCGGCTTGAGCTCTGG
This sequence comes from Symbiodinium sp. clade A Y106, assembly GCA_003297005.1. Taxonomy (NCBI): domain Eukaryota; class Dinophyceae; order Suessiales; family Symbiodiniaceae; genus Symbiodinium; species Symbiodinium sp. clade A. The sequence continues at coordinate 17,570 of BGNK01003665.1, read as the reverse complement.
TTGGCCCAGGCTGGCCTTCAGAGTGAAGTTTCTCGGGTTTTTGTTCAAGGACGAGCTTGGTTGTAGTTGGCTCACACTAACTTTCGTTGTGCAATACTCTTCAAAACGGACCCTGCGATAGAATCGTAAAACTATAATGACTATAATCCTAGAATAGTACTAGTCCATTCTAAAAGGGACCATATGCCATATTATAGAATCCTTTAGTACCATTAAAAAGGGGCCCTACTATAGAATCTTTCAGTGCCGTGAAAGGGAGCCCCATTCCAATTATCAAGGCCCCATAAAGCCCATCCTGCAATCCTCCAGGACCTGCAGCTGCTGGCAAGGAGTCAGCCGTGTACCGGCGGAAAAGCAGTGCGAGACGTTCAATGTTTAGGGTCCATTGGTGAGTGTTTTTGGGCTTAAGGGTCTAATTTAATAATTTGTTAGATTCAGGACTCATGGTCAGAGGAAGGTGTTTGCGGGTTTGGGGTTTAAGGGTTGCGTTTTAGGCTTCGGCAATGGTTGCACGTAGGCGTTTTAAGTTTAGGCAACAGCTAAGACTACATTTTAACCACACAGGCCCCTACAAAGCTTCGGTTGTTTTGATTTGGGCGCGTTATTTAGTACAAAGTCTGTATGTGACCATGACATCAATGACCTTTGACACCATCCTGGATGCTTGCGGTTTGTTGCTGTAATGTAACTATCTAGAACTTGAAGATTCAGTCAACTACAAGGAAACAGAAGTTGTTTGCCAAGTTTTTGGCGGTTCTACTGTTGTTGCCATGATTCCACACGGCTAAGACTAAGAGTACGCTATATTCTATACTGAGCTAACCTGGTTCCTCAGGGCTTGAGGCTTGGAAGACCTTGCAGTGTTGAGGGCACCCACCATATAATCCCAAAACCGAAACCCAAAGAACACAAGACCCTACACCCAACCATGCTAAGCCTTAAGTCCATTTCATACTGCAGCATCTTCTTCAGTTTATGCGGGCGTAGAGGCGCCAAGATTCGCGAGCTGCTGGGCTTGACAGGTTTTTTGGAGAATGGGGTGTTTATCGGACGTAAGGTTTAAGGGCTGCCAGGCTTGGGCCTTAGACTTCATGGTTTCGGGGTTTTGTGGTTCAGGGTGGCAAGGTTTTGGGATTTGAGTCTGGGATTTTCAGTCGTACCTGGAGTTGATTCCGAGGGAACCTCGAGCTTACAGGGACCATGCCACAGGCTGTTGATGAGTACTGGAAGCATGGACCCGCAGCTCCTGCGCATCTTTGTCGCCTTGGGCATCATCTTTGCCAAGCCTGTTTTTGAAAAAGGACTCGGGCACAAACTGCGACAGCCTTAGGGACCCTTATGCAGTCCTGTCTCTCTTCTCCTTTGTCCTTATGGAAGATCGGCGCCTCAAGCGAACCCAAGCCCGTACTCCCATGAAAAGCTAACCACCTGGAAGTCGAGTCGATATACCACCCTATTTGGAGGATGATGGGACTTACTATACATAAGTAGCTATAACTGTATAGTTACCTTACTTATATAAGCCCACTTACTCGGTCCCATGATCCTTTAAGCAACCTGAAGGCATTGAGCAATTGTACATGGAAGTGTAGATGGCCTGGACATGTCTATTCGACAAAGACAAGAATACCCTATTGATGAAAATGTACATATACACACTCCGTGTGAATATGCATAGATGCGCAGACACATCAACAGCCTAACAGTGTACTACGAGTATCCGTAGAATGACGAATGGTCATTTGGGGATCTAGACAAGATGCACACTCAGACTTGCCAGTATCAGCATCATCACCTGCTACCATTACCACGACCATTGCCACAACCACTACCACTACCCCTGCCACTACCACTACCACTACCACTATTGATCGACACGTGACGATACTGAACCAGACATTAATCCAAGGTTCCTGGGCCCAACCTCGATGTACCTGGAATCCGAAGCACGGCTCAGGATAAGATGACGGGCACCAATGGAGCCAGCAAGGACCGCAGTCGATCTCCGCGGAAGGAGCCCCGGGGATGAACTCCAGTGGTTTGTGATATTAGGTTCAAGCTAGGAACATGGCTGCTTAGCGGAAAAGGCTGCTTCGGTTCACGGCTTGAGCATCTCTATTCTTCAGTTGTGCGTGGCTTGTGAGATTAGGTTCAAAGGCGAGCTGGGCTTGGACATTGTGGGTTTTGGGGTTTAGCGCGCTAGGCTTGGGGGAAACCTAGGATGGAGCCTTGTTGGCATTGTTTCTTGGAGTCATGAATGTCTTTTAGTATTCCGGCTGCTGGACTTGTCAGCCTTCGGTGTGCGGTGCAGGTGTACTGTTAGGGTCTAGGATGGAAGGGTTCGCCTCGGCAACACCTTTTGGAGCCAGCCAGTAACCGAGCAACAAGGACACCGATAATGGCAAATGCTCCCCTAGCCCAACAGCCATATTGCGAAAGGCTGTCGGGCTGCAGCTAAACACTGAAATTACATGCAGAAGTTGGAAATATTTGCGATATTCCTGTTATCAGAACGACACGCACACCGCCGGCAACACGAACGGCAACGGCAGCCAGGTTTGACGATATAGCAGCAGCAGTATATTGTAATTAGCATCTGGATTGTTCTTATATCCGTCATGAGATAGATAATGACCCCCTAACAGGGGAAGAACGCAGTAGCAGTTCGATGAACCAGAATGAAAGCAACATGTGCAATGCCCCTGGCCGCACCCGGGAGGTCGACTCATCCAAGCTCACGGAGGCTGACCTTGCAGATGGGTTGCTGGGACGACCGAGGCTCAAGGTCAATACGGTTCAGGGTTTATAACCCTAAACCCTAAACCCTAAAAAAACCCTAAACCCCAAACCCTGGGTGTTTAGGGATTTAGTTCGGGATTTAGGGACTAGGGTTTATAAGGTTTAAGGCTCAGGTAGAGGCATTGCATAGAAAGTTCAGGGTCGGTTTTAGGGTTTAGCTTTAATCCCTAACCCCGCCTACCATAGGGGCCTTAATAATTACCTATGCTGTTTTGGAGGTTACTTATTATAGTTACAGCGTAGTGGGACCCAAAACCCTATTCTAATTATTAAGGCCCCTACATCAACCCTGAACCCCAGTCCCTAATCGCTTTGTTATATTTATAGTGTAATGGGCACCAAAACCCTAATTATTAAGGCCCCCATACTAATCACCGTGGTGTGATGGAGCTCAGGTTCTCCGCCTCAGAGATTTTCGGCTCCAAAACTGCGATGAGCAGCTCGCTCGATGAGGGTTCTATGGTGCTTTAGTAGAGGCTTCCTTAAGGGTTTTGATAGGGCCTTATAGAGGTTTTTTCAGGGCCTGGTACCGGTTTGGTACAGGCTTTTTGCGGGTGTATCGGCGGTTTAATGAGTTTGAACCGCAGTAATAGCAGGGTAGGAAGGCATTCTACAACGCATTCTTTCAATTTATGTAGCGGTATGGGGTATTCGTTCATTTCTGAAAATGCAACTATCGGAAAGGCTTTCGTCTAAGAAAGGCAGCAACCACAGCAACTGACCCTTGAAACGCTCTGAAGCTTTAAGTTCAAATCCTAACTCCAATGGCCAGACTCCTAGAGATCTCAAAAACCGGAGCTTGAGTAGTTAGTAGCAAGCTCTCTTTGATAGTCCCTATATGTTTAAACCCCAAACTCTGTTCCAATACGAACCGCTGCCATGTTGCAGCGCATCAGCCCAGGTTGACTCCGCTTAACAAAGAAGTGCGCCTCATAATGTGCCTACAGGCTCAACCCTAAACCCAAGACCAAGCACTCTTGTCAGAGAAAAGGTGCCGGAGCTCCCTAGCGGCCAAATACTGGACCCGAAGTACCCCTAAAGACATGAAACCTGTAGCCAAGGTACTTTGGGAGGCTGGTTTACACGTTTTGGACTGTGAAGCTGAGATTAGCATGTAAGGCTTCCCGGTAACTGGCGTCAAAGGCTGCTTTGGATTATGACGCTAAACCCTAAACCCTAAACCCGATTTTCCTCTGACTCTGAGGTGGATACACCTACGACGATCTCATCTGCCTTCCCGGACACATCAACTTCGGGGTTCACGACGTGGCGCTGGGCTCGCGATTCACAAAGAAGAGGCTTTGCCGTGATTGGTGCACCAAAGAGCCCAAGGCCACAAAGAGCCCACAGAAACCTGCATCTACGCACCATTCTTAATCTGTTACTGTTATTAGAAGTATGACGGGTAGTACTCTTACTAGTACTACTCAGACTGCAGACTGTCACTTAATATCAGAGCTGTCAACCATAGCTCCCCGCAGGACTTTTTCAGGACCTTTCATCGGCTACATACAATCTGAAAGTTCAGGAGAGCTCACCAGCCTCAGTCTCCCGAACCGCACACTTCTTCAGCCTAGACCTTATACCCATAGGCTCTATTGTAGTCCCTTTTTGTGGTTTATACATTTCGGATGGAGCCTATAGTATAATACCACGACATGGATTTGCCACGCCAGCTTAGGCCTTCGTTGCCTGTACCGAAGCCTAAGACTCTCAGGACACCACCCTTGAAACACGAATACTGCTTTTGGGCCCTGTCTTGGGCTTTAGGGTTTAGGGCTGTCTTGAGCCGTAGGGACAAGTTTTGGAGCTTCAGGTTCTGGGCAATGCAGGTTTCCTAAGCAGCACTAAAATCCGAACAACCGAAACTCGGTCTCAGGATCGCGCTGAAGACGCCCATCGTTTCCAGCCCCATGGACACTGTTACGGAGTCGAACATGGCCATCGCAATGGCTTTGGAAACTTGCTGCATGGGCAAAGGGTTGTGGTGGCGGTGGTGGTGGTGCTGCTGCTGCCAGAAGAAGCAACGTGAATTAGGTGGCATCATGAAGCAGGTGTTAGAGAAGTGCTGGTAGAACTGAGTGGTAGGGGGTGGCGGTGGTGAGGCGTAGTCTTCGTAGTCGTTGTTCTGGGCTTTGGAGTACCATACTTTACTACTTTTTGGGGACCTGTTACTTCAAGGGAACCAGTTATGAAATACAAAGTCTATACGTTTTTCCCCGGATACTTCAAAGCCCAGTGTTGTAGTCGCAGCAGTAGACAACATAGCAGAAGCAGTCGCAGTAGAAGGCGGTACCAGTCGAGTCGTCGTGGCGACTGTACCTGGCGGTAGTAGCAGTGCTCTTACCACTGAGGACAAGTCATAGCGTAGGACTTAGGCTTCTTCGAGGACGTTTATTTCGAATCTTTCCCAAGAGTCCAGAACAGGATAGAGCCTCTTCTTCCTAGGAGGGCGGCATTGGCGTGATCCACACCAATCTCCCCATCGAGACACAGGCAACTATTTCAAGGGCTTGAGATTCAAGTTTTGAGCCGTCCTTCGCGACGGAAACCCCGAACTTGGAACATTCGCCATGCAACCAACATACAATCATGTACCAAGATGGCAATTTCCATAGCTTGCCAACCCCCTTGCTGTATTTGGGCCCTGGATTCAAAAAAGAGTAGAAGCCTGCAAGTTTCATTGTCATCAGGGTTGTTCTATATTCTAGTTATTGCAATTAAGTTTGTTGATTTTTGTGTTATTGTTGGTAGCATTCCGAGCCCAGCCTCAAGACCGTAGCCTAAGCCCAGGGCTGGGAGAAAGAAAAGCAGACTTGAAACAAGCACATGCTGAAAACCCAGCCGTAAACCACCCTCCATGCCAACATCCACCCGAAAGCCCTGAAGCCCCAAAAACTTCAATTCCTAAAGCCTTAAAGCCTTGAAGCCCTACATAAAGCACAAAACAATATGATAATCCTAAAGCCCCAAAAGCCCTAAAAGACCTAAAGCCCTAAACCCTATAAACCCCAAGAGCCCTAAAGCCCTAGTACAACCCTTACCGCTGATTTTCCTTCCTCCCTGCGTTTCGTCAGGCTGCAGAGGTGGCTCGAGTCAAGAAGTATAAGGCTCCGCCGCGGTGATTTCGAATTGGGGGCCTGAATAGTTAGAATAGGGTGCCTTTTAAAGGGCTCTTTAGGGGTACCATAATATGGGGGGGCTTATATAATTACCTATACTTCTTTTTTTTGGGGGGGGGGTCCTTATACTGAACCCTTGAAAACCAATCCAGGATCCCCCCAAGGGCCCTGCAATAGAGACCTTATGGCCCTTAACAGTGGGTATTTGGGGTCTATTAGAGGGTAGTTGGGGGGGTACTATTATATGGGGGCCTTAATAATTAGAATACCTACTTGGAGGATCATGGGACTTAGTAAGTAGGGTTATGAGTACCTTAATTGGGGTTATAAGTAATTATAACTGTACTTACCTTACTTATAACCCCAATTACTAAGTCCCATGACCCTTTAAGTAAGGGTTCCTTTAAGGGTTCCTTTTATGTAAAGGGGTGTGTATAAGGATTGCGTTTGCTGTAATTATGGGCGCCTCCATGGGCTTTGTCTTGGGGCCTTAATCATTAGAATAGGGTTCCGTTTAAAGGGGTCTAGAAGGCTTACTACAAGGGATCTGTAAGTGTACTATAATCTGGAGGCCTAAATAATTACCTATACAATTTTGGGTGTTCCTCATGATAGCTATAGTACATTAGGCCCAAAAACCCTATTCTAATCATTAAGGCTCCCGGTGATTTAGCTTGCCACAGGGTTTAGGGTTTAGGGTTTTGACAGGGTTTGGGGTTTCTAGTCATCTGATCTATTCCTGTTTTGAAGGGTTGAGGGTGTTCATTTTTTTTTTGTTTTGGTTTAGGGTTGGAAGCCAAAGTGCGCTGTAGAAGGGGTTGGGTGTATCATGGGCTACTGTAATTTCTGCCGTCGGGCGTGGAGTTATGTAGGGTTTAGTAGTTAGCGGTTATGGGTCATGTACAACTTAGGTTTCAGATAATCTAGGGCTTGGGGTTTAGGTGATATTTGAAGTCCAGGACTCAGGGCTTATACACAGCTCCGGGGTTGTAGAGTTTTGGGCTGAGGAGTTGCATACCTTTTGTAGGGCTTCAGGATATGAGGTTTCGGGCCTATATCAGGTTTAGGGGGTGTATATGGGGCTTAGGGTTGACATAGGTTTAGAGATTATGACAGGTTTAGGGTATAGGGGTTATGCAGCGCCCATGGTTTACATAACGGTCTCGGGCTTAGTACATCGGGGTTAGGGGTTTTATGGGGCTTGGGGCTTATACAGGGCTTAGGGGGTATGTACGGCCTTGTTGTTTAGGGTTAGATGCCGAAGTACCCTGCGTATTGGGTTGATTACAGAACTTACTGTTGATGCAATAACAAATGTCTTATGCTCAAAGCCCAAAGACCGTGATCCCTTCTTTCATATTTGCAACTACCTGCATTGCTAGGGTTGTTGCAGCTTTCCTTTCCTTGAAGGTCGTCACTGACAGCTGTAGGGCTTTGCGGTTCCGAGCGGCGTGATTGGAAGCAGGGACAGGGCGGCAGGCAGAGCGAGAAACACAAAGCATGGAAAACTTATCCCCCAAAACCCTAAACCCAAAACCCTAAACCCTGTACCCTAAACCCTAAACCCTAATAAGCCCTTAGTTCCAATCTTATTGAAGGCCTGCGGTTACCAGCCTTGGATCCTTGAATCTGGGATCCCTTCAGGGTTTAGGGTTTAGGGAAAGATCACTAAATCCTACTTGGAGGATCACGGCACTTGGTAAAGTATTTCAGGTTATGAGTAACTTAATTGGGGCTTCGAGGAGTTATAGCTACGGTTACCTTGCTTGTAATTATAAATTACAACCCTAGTCCCATGATCCTTTAAGTAGCACCCTTCATGCAACACCCTTCAAAGGCATCAAAAGCTCCCAGCTTTGCCTAATTTGTGCCCCTTCCCCAATGTTGAGCAGTGTTTGGTTAGGGCAAGCAAGGCTTCTCAGTTTAGGTTCTTGAGGGCTTCATTCGGGACTTAAGGGTTTAGGCTTTGCGCGTTTGGGGTTTAGAACGGCTTATGGTGGAGACCAGGCGGGCTTCATTTTGGAGCCTCGCTGCGTGCCACCCACCATGACCGTCGAGGATCTGGACAAGCTGAAGAGTAACTTGCATTGACACTTTAGTGAGGAAGGGTTCCATTAGGATTTCATGCTGGGTTTGCGTGTTTGAAGTATTTCAAGCACTGATCTCTCGGCCGTGCGATAAGCTAGTATGAGATTGTTGCTTGACTGTGTCTTGCTATGCTCAGTGCACCTCCTGGGGTCTAAAAGTGCACATGATCCTGATCCTCTTGGCTGTACCAAAACTCAAGTTCCTGAGAGCCGGGTTCGTGAGCCGCAGACAGTGCTTAATCCTTCTTTCCGAGCTCAGCGTACCCCTAAACCTTGGGTCTTAGGCCGGAGTACTTAATTAAAGGGAGCCTTTCTAGTACCCCTAGATTATCTGACCCTTTATACCATTTATACCCCTATCCTTGCGAATCCTGCTATACCAGATCCCCACCTCCTGGGTGCGGCTGCTGTGCCAGCTAGATGCACGGAGGCATAACCAACAGAAGCACAGAAACACACATGTAGCCAGGTAGGTAGATAGGTAGGTTATCACCTCCTAAAATCCTAAAATTATACGAGGGGCCACCCCCCAAAAAACAACTCCAAACATGTGTTTGTTATTAGTATGCGCTTATCTGTATTGTCACATCGGGCAGGATCTTGCTCTTGCTTTGGCTCTTGCTCCTGCTCCAGCTGCGGCTCTTGCTTTTGCTCCTGCCCCTGCTCCTGTCAGGGCTCTTGCGCTCCGGCTGCGGCTTTCCCTATTGGTCTTGCTCCTGCTGTTGCTCCTGCCTTTGCTCTTGCTCTTGCTCCTACTCTTGCTTCTGCTCTTGTTCTTGCTCACTTGCTCCTGCTTTTGCTCTTCCTCTTGCTCTTACATCCTCCTAATTAGTTCCAAGCTAGGTGTTAAAAGGCGGTGATGATTTCAAGGGGATTTTCCGAAAAGTACTTTGTTTTATCGGGGGCGGTGATAAACAAATGGGGAAGCGATGAGGTAGGTAGGTAGGTAGGTAGGACCAGGTAGCTAGCTAGCTAGGTAGCTAGGAATGCTTGCACGAATGTACATCAACGGATGCGTTTTGTGTAGATAAAGTTTTTCGGAGCACATTTTGAACCCTTGGCAAGAACAGCGTATAGTGATCCTTCAACCCTAAAGCGTAAACCCTAAACCCTAAGCCCAAACCCCAAAAGTTCGAGCGGGTGCGAGCGTGCGCAGCGCCAGGCACGCTCGGCTTCACAGGCTTCCCGGTGACGGAGAATGGTCAGATGGGGGCCAAACTTCTTGGCCTGGCGACTCATCAGAAATTCTTGTTCCTTTCAAGGGGTTCTATTTGGGCTCTAATAACGGCTACTATACGGTATAGGGACTCATGTCAGGGTTTAGGGTTTAGATTTTGACGATGTTTCCTTGGTTCGATAGGGGCTCTATAATAGGAGCTACAGACAGGGTTCTATGATATCGGGGCTGCTTTAGAAGCCAGGTGAAAGAAGATTGTAGGCTTGAGGATTGAAGGTTTGGAATTTAGGATTTAGGATTCAGGCAGTGGTACTTCGGGCCTTGAATCCTTAAACCTTAACACCAGACCGTTGTTAGAGGTCTGGGCAGGGCATTCATGTTCGTGAGCGGCTTCAAGTGGCATTTACTGGCATGGTGGTCTTGCGCAGAATCATGTACCCTTGTAAATCCTGTATGATTGTATAATAGCTATTAAAATATGTTACATGTGAACGATGCTTGAGTTTTTTGGGGCGTCTGGAGAGCGTCAAGACATCGTTTTGTGGATACTTAGTGTTTGACCGGTGAGCTTCAGGGTCACAGGGTTTAGGGTTCTGGTATCAGGCTTTGAGACCTTCTAGTATCGATTCGGGCGTAGCGGCACGCGATATGTTTCTACAAGGTCGTTTGGGCTAAGTCTCCGAAATATGTTCTTAGGCCGCCCCAACATTGTATGTTAATATGTACTGTATGCCGCTCAAGCAGTGCAGAGATCGCAGATAAAACCATAGTTAACCAGAGACCGACATCCATGCTAAGGTGACCAAGCGGGACACTGACTTCATCGTCGAGCCTTGGCTGCTGTGTCGTGTGAAATAGGTGTTCGGTTTCACGAACACCCTGGAAGCAGATATTTCAAGGTAGCTTAGACTAGAGTTGGAGGTTTGGGTTTTAGGATCCTTGCCTGTTAAAACTCTTGTGTACTGTCCTCGGTTTGTTGACCAATCGGCCCGATGAAATTTGAGCGCCTGTTGAACAGAAGTGCCTTTGTGCATGATTGTGTTGAGGCTTAAGGGCTTAGGGCTGAGGCACCGCATTGGATTTCGCCACTTCATAGTTACTTAGTTTGTGGTTCCAAGCTGACCCAAGTTGGCCTCTAGGGTTGTTGTTTGACCGTCACGGTGCTACAGAGAGAGAAGAGGTTTTTCTCAAGGTGCTACAGGGAGAGGTGCCTCCAGTTACCTGCAATACGCAGAGACGACACAGGCCAGGGGCCCCAAGTACATATCTGCAAAAAAGTCAGCTCAGGTGTGTGGTTGTTCAATATTCTCGGAGGCCTCCCGATCAAAGCCTGCAGTGGTAACAGCATCCCCTTGAACAGTAATTTTTGACAGTGATATTATAATTTACCTTAAATCCTAAACCCTAAACCGTAAACCCTGTTTGAATTCTTACTGCTTCAATGGTCCTCGAAGCTTTTGGAGCTCTGTACAAACGAGGCTGCCAGGGTTCTACGCCAATGAATGCCAGGATGCAGTTTAGAATATAGACTTCGGGTTTTGAGGCTTGGGTTTAGGGTTTGAGGCCTGGGCTAAGGCTTTAGGGTTTAAGGTGTGGGCCACTAACCAAGGCGTATACCTTCTAGAAGGTAAATGTACCAATGTTTTAGTGTTACATTTTTTTCATGGCAATCACATGGGTCACTCTAGTTAAACCTTATACCTGCAAGGACCGCAAGACCCGCCTCAGCGAGATCATGACCCCGACCGCAAAACTGGCGGCTTGGACACTGTTTTGCCCGGGTCCTTACGATCAGGGTCTTACCATTTTGTGAGGGGTCGATAGGACCCATTACTATTTTTTGTTATTATGTGCAGCTGCAAGATGACAGCAGGAGGTCAAATACTGCGAGTTGCTCCAGGATAGTCCGCGCCCCCGAGCAAAACTGATGAATTATGCCCTAGGTTGCAAAACGTAGGCGTCTTGTGACTGGTTAATCCATGGGTTCAACCTCTTCCGATGAACCTGTCTACCAGCCCCGGCAACCCTGAACCCTAAACTCCTCCGAACAAGGCATAGACAAGCCCTCCGTCTCAAACCCTCAACCACAACCAGTTAAGCCCCGCCACACCCGTCTAGGCCTGAAGCCTAATCCCTGAAGCCCTTATCCCTAAAAGCTTATAAATGCTCTAAACCATGAACCGCCAAAGTCGACCGTCTAATCCTCAAACCACCTTAGGGTTTATAGGGTTCAGTGTGACTCCCAGGTTCGATTTGCCGCTTTAGGTAGAATGCCCCCATGGCCCAGGGCGATAAAAATGGCAGTCGTGAGCCCTTGGAAAAGGCAACGAGAACTCCTTCAGAAACGCATCCAGCGCACCGAAAAGCCGAACCTACACATCGAACTCCCCTGAAACCCTAAACCCTAAACCTCAAGCCCTAAACCCTAAACCTCAAACGCAAGACATCACCAAAGAAACGGCATCGGCCCCGCTTTCAGGTGACGATGTCCGAAGGCTGCACCCTCTTAGAGGCCGAACCTCAAGAGACTTATTAGGGAGTGTCCGAAACTGGGGGGGTACCTTTAAGGGTTCCTTGGAAGGGTTTCTATGAGACTATAAGGGTACTATAAGGCTTCCTTTAAAGGGCTCTAGAAGTCTATAAGGGCTTAGAGTTTCGAAAATTAGGGGTACCTTATTTTGGGGTCTATATAATAAGGGTCCTACGATTTAGGGTATTACATTAGGGTCCCCGAATTTTCGGAAACTACCTTATCAGCGCGGTTTAGGATTTAGGGTTTAGGGCCCCGCCCCAACGGCACCCATTCAGTATGCTTCATTGTGCTTGTGGCTTCTTTGGGCCTCAGGGCTTCACTAGTGTACAATGGGGTCGCTGGTGGTTGCAAGGGCATTGCCTTCTCGTGTTCGAAGCTTCAGGATGTCAATCGATCAACGACCTGACCCCGCAACCGCACCAAGACTGCCAAAGCCAGAGATAGCCGAAGATGTTGTTTGTCTCACAATGCTTTGCCAGCTTGCCGTCCAGATGCATGCATTTCGACCATAAATTTTGCATATTGAGGACCAGTCTATGGTTTAAGGCTTCCCAGTTTATGGACACTACTGCATACCGGAAAGCCTGCACCGACCACGGGCAAGGCCGAAACCGCCAGAAATCAACTGCTAGTAGCTGCAAGTGTTACGGTTTAGGGTGTCGGGTTTAGGGCTTAGGGTGTATGTTGGTTTTTAGGGTTGAGGGTCTAGGCGCTTGCTAACTTCTCGGTATGCCTCTGCGACGCAACGAAAGCCTCACGAAGATCGTGTCGTCGCTGCTGCGAGGCCAACGAAGCGCTACAGAAGTCGAAGAAGGGCAAGCGGCACGGCTAATTATATTTTGACGTCGCTGGCCACTGTGAAGTCTTTGCTTTGGACTTAGATGCAGTGTGTACTACTACTGCTACTACTGCTACTACTACTACGACTACTTCTACTACTGCTGCTGCTACTGCTGCTACTGCTCCTGCTGCTCCTGCTGCTCCTGCTGCTCCTGCTCCTGCTCCTGCTCCTGCTCCTGCTACTGCTACTGCTACTGCTACTGCTACTGCTGCCACTGCCACTGCCACTGCTACCACTGACACTGCCGCTGCCACTGCCACCGCCACCACTACTACTGCTGCTGCTGCTACTGCTACTACTGCTGCTACTACTACTACTAATACTACTACCATTACTTCTACTTCTAGTACTCGTACTACTACTACTACTACTACTCCTGCTACTACTACTACTACTCCTGCTACTACTACTACTACTACTACCACCACCACCACCACCACGACTTCTACTACTACTACTACTACCACTACTACTACTGCTACCACAACCACAACCACAACCACTACCACTACCACTACCACCACCACTACCACTACCACTACCACTACCACTACCACTACTACTACCACTAGCACTACCACTACCACTACCACTACCACTACCACTACCACTACCACTACCACCACCACTACCACTACCACTACCGCTACTCCTACTACTACTCCTCCTCCTACTACTACTACTACTACTACTACTACTACTACTAGTCACTACTACTACCACGACGATGACGACTAGTTCCTGTTAGTTAGTAGTACTCCCATTCCCCACTCCTCCTCCATCCCCTCCTCCAACGAGGCCGAAAAGTGGCAGTAATCATAAAAAGAAGAAGACGAATAGCAGCAGTAGCAAACGCCACATACAAATGAAGCTGTTTCGATGCAGAGGCTGCCAATTACTACGAATAGTGGCCTCCTCGTAGCTTTGGTGGCTCGTTGCCTGGCCTGAGCGCTGTGGTGTTCTAGAGGTCTGGGAGGTTTCTAGTTCACTAAACTCACTAAACCGTAAACCCCAAAACTGCAAACACTAAACCCGGAAACCCTATAAGCCCTAAGCCATAAAAACCCTGTAAGCCCTAAGCGCCTAAACCCTATAAGCATCTTGAAACATTTTACTGGTTTTGTCTGGTTTCTCGAGCCTGGCCAAGGCTTTCTCTCGTTGAATTTTTACGGGGTGGTTCTATGAGTTCTGGGAGGTTTGTCAGGTTCTGGAATGTTTCTGTGCATGTTCAGGGTTTATGGTTTAGGGGCAAGGTTTGGGAATGTCTGGTTTTCGGGTTCTGTGGGTTTCAGGCTGAAGTATTTAGGGCCTTGGGTTTAAGGAAAGTTCAGGGTTGAGAGTTCAGGGTCTGAGGCTTCATTCTGACAATATGGACACTACTTATTGAATTGAGCCGGTTTCGCGGAATTGAACGATTGTCTTTTACTGTCTAGTGGCGTTGCTATTTGTGGTGGGCTTTCTACCTGTGTCCAAGGAACTGACATCAAGAAGAACGTGGACTTCCCCAATGCCACCAAGCATCCCCTGAACAAGGCCCGAGCTGGACACGTCGGTTTATATTCTACAGAATGGGAGCGGGTTTCATCAATCCTCCTCGTTTTCCAAGAGATGATACAGGTTCTGCAAGGCTTGGCATTTAAGGTCCCTTCAAGGAGTATGAGTTTCAATATGGAAGCGTTTCAGATGATGCTTCCTAAGGAACAACACCTGAAACCCTTAGCTCCAAAAAAGGCTTGAAACGCTGAACCCTGACAGCTGCATATAGAGGCCTTATTATGTAGCTATACGATTGTGGTGGTTCCTTATTATCGTTATAGTATAAATATAACATACCCAAACCCTATTCTAATTATTAAGGCCCCTATACTAAACCTTGTGATAGCCCTTATAGTAACCCTTATAGACCCCTTGAAAGGAACCCTATTCTAACTATTAAGGCCCTGTCAGGGTTCAGGGGTTTGGGGGATCCTCCCAGGAGCTACTCGTGGCCGCCGCCATCGGCACACGACCCGCGGATCGTGAACGCGTAAAGGACCCGAGTGCTTTAGGGTTTAGGGTTTGGGGTATAGGGTGTTAGGGTTTGGGAGGTAGATGTAGGCTTTGGGGCTGAGTGGCCCATGTGATGGACGCATGCATAGCTCAGGCTTCTTACACCTTTGGTTGTTTGTCTTTTCAGCGGGGCAGTTACGCCGAGGGATCTTTTTGCATCAGGTGCCGGCGTATCCACCTGCAATAAGAACTTCGTGATCATAGTTCAGCAGGAGTGTTCCAAACCCTGCTGGTGGTGTTGGTGTGATTGTTTCTGAAGTTCAGACAAGCTGTGTCATGTGTTTGTCTTCAAGACGTGGACCTCAAAGTCTTCTATGCCGAAACAGCCTAGAAGCAGCCTGGCCTTCGAATACGCATGTCAGAGGCTCTGGTTGCGGCTGGCGTGGATGCCGTTGTCATTGACAGCAGCCAGGGAGACAGCGTGCCACTCCGACACAAATAGGACAATAGGAGCCAGAATCATTGCCGGTGTTGAACCTTTACACTTTAGACGTTTCCCAAACTGTATACCACCCTACCCCTCAAGCCCCATGTTCTAAGAACCCTAAAAACCCGAAACCCTAAACTAAACCCCAACCCCCGAAACGTCAGACCGGCAGTTTCAGAGTGTCAGCCTTCCTGGTCTCCTTCCCTAAACATGTAGGGTTCAGGATATAGGGTTTTAGAGTTTAGGGTTTAGGGTATCTGGGGCTGCTGTTCTATTTTATGGTCTTTTTCTGGAGCTTCCTGTTGATTTCATGGTTCAGTGTAGTTCCAGGTTCATCATATCAAGTACAGCCCTCCTTGTCTGGAGATTGATCCCTTCCAAAAAGGAGGGATGATTAACATACCCTATGCTTCCAGGGACCTTGTATTATTGTGTCCTTAAGGGGTCTAGGACCCTAAATATGATGTCCTTGGAAGCATAGGGGTAGAAACCTAAAGATTTTACTTCCGGTAACATGATTATTTCCGGTCGTAGTCCCTGGACAGTCATACTGTAGTACCCTCCGAACACTAGTCTAATTCAGAGCCCGCGTTGGAGCAGGCATGCCCTGGCCTCCGACCCTGAAACGGGCTTATCAGGGTTGTATTTATCTAGGTATATACAAAAATATATACGCACATATTAACTTTATATGTATTAAGATAAAAGAGCTAACGGTTGAAGAACCTGGGCCAGAAGAGGTTTCAGCACGACATGATCAAGTGGATCAAGTCCCAGTTCCCCGATTTGCAGGCGCGTGTTGCTTGCATAGGTGTGTGCTTGATAAGTGATTTATCTCATGTTTCGGGACAGGTGGAGTCAGTTTTGGCTGTGGCTGTTAAAGCCTGATGCATTTCGGGAGCTGCACTTCGGGGCTGTGTATGATTCCATGCGACATCCCAACCATTTTCAATCGTATTCTTCGGGGACGAGAGTTTGGGCATGAGTCCGATTTAGGTGCCTCGGTCGGTTCAGTGCAGAACATGCGGAGGTAGAGGGAAAAATCCTAAACCTATAACAACCCCAAAGCCCAGGCGCAAACCCCAAGTCTTAGCAGCCTAAGGCCTAACCCCGGATCGTGCATCCTTCTTGGCCTTTCCCCAAAATCGGTAGCAGAGAAGGAGCCTAATTGATCACTGTAAGAAGCCTTCTGGAATAGCTGCAGCCTGGCGTGGCCCTAAACTTTGCATCCAACATTCTACTGCACCTCGTCACCAGAATGACATGCGTCGATTTGGAATGACCCTGAACATCGGTGAAACTGCCATACACATACTCATAATGCCAAGCCACGCAAACCAAACCCTGTAGAGCCGAAATCATCATGACACAAAGCACATCTCTGGAGGTTGTTGCGGGCAACGTGGTGACGAAGAAGCAGGCCCAAAACCTCATTGAGTGCCTCGGAGCCACACAGGATTCGGTCGAACATGGGTAAAGTTGTAAAGGGTTCAGAGTGTGGTCTTAGGACATGTAGGGATCCAGTATCTATAGACCCAGATGGCAAATACCTTAAGACACCTTATGACAGGCACTCCACCTTGCACAACCCTAGACCTCTAGTCAATCCCAAAACCATACATCCGGAAACGTCCTTATTGCCCTGGCTACTCCTGACAGGCCCGCCAAGAAAATCACAGGTCGTAGTCGTGCCAATGTCCATCAGCAGTCGAACCCTGGAGCTGGGATGCCAGTGCCCCCCCTCTTTTTTGTCTGGGTCTGTGTCTGCCCTGCAGTTGGCCCCTCGAAGTTAGAGAGACTCACCAGGATCCGTGGTGAAGGACACAGAATATTGTAGGGGCTTAAATATTACCTATACCATTTTGGGGGCTCCTTATTATAAATATAGTATAATGGGCCCGAAAACCCTATTCCATTCTAATTATTAAGGCCCCTATGCTGGCATTCCTCGGATGGTGCAACTCGAACTTTTGACGGTGGAAAATCAGGTCCTTTATAGCAATCCTTATAGACCCCTTTAAAAGGAACCCTTTAAAGGAAGCCTATTCTAATTATTATAAGGTCTCTCCTCGCATATTTGTGATGTTCAGTTCATGCTCCGGGTGATCGGGTGGACCTCTGCCAGTTGATTGTTGTGGGTGTTGTTCTCTGTTGTGACGGCAGTGCTAACGGGAGGCGCAGGGGGGTGACTCGGATGAGGGCACGGGGCTTNCATGCTCCGGGTGATCGGGTGGACCTCTGCCAGTTGATTGTTGTGGGTGTTGTTCTCTGTTGTGACGGCAGTGCTAACGGGAGGCGCAGGGGGGTGACTCGGATGAGGGCACGGGGCTTCCCTCCCACGGGCGGGGGGCAACCCTCTACCCCGTGTTACCCCCAACGGCTCCGTCGGTTTGGCAGACCGACGGAGCCTTCTTTTCTTGCCCAAGAACGCGAAGAGGAACTACGAACCAGCCCGAATGGTGATGGGGTTAAACCAGTGAAGCGCGGACAGGCGCTGAGTACCCCCAAAACCTGGCGGCACCGATGTCAGCAGCA
>BGNK01003664.1:37464-67945 GCA_003297005.1 Symbiodinium sp. clade A Y106 | reverse complement strand
GTAGCCAGGGCCTAGTCTTAGAGTAATTTAATTGAATCCCAATGCATGCCCAACCCCTCCCCAACCCCACTCAGCCCTAACCGGCCCTAACCGGCCCTACTCGGCCCTACTCGGCCCTACTCGGCCCCACTCGGCCCGAACCCCCCAGGCGGTTCCTTTCGGTTTTGGGGTCGGCGGCATTGGCGGCAGCCATTAAATATATTAGCAGAGAAATGCTCAAGTTTGAAAATTGTTGGAAGTGCGAAGAAATGAACAAAACAAGGGTGTTAAATAACAAGTTGCCAATTGATATATGTATTCGTGTATGCGAATATGACAAGTGCGATAAATGTAGAAAGAAGATTTTAGAAATTGAAGATTTTGATGAAAACCCCAAACTTTCAAAGTTAAGCAAAGTGCAAAAAATATTAATACACTTGCTATATCGTAATCACGACATTGAGACAAATATGACTAGGCGAAAATACAAAAACATCATCAGAAGGTCAAATAACCCACTACGAAAGATAATGAAACAGTTTGTAAAAATATCAGAAACCATTCAGACCGCGAACGTTTTATGTTTCACGGTGCATGTCACTGTCTGTTATTGCATATTGTCATTGGCCATTTATCTGATACAGAAGAGGTTACAGAACGTATCACCTATTATAAGATTAAGACTGCTACTATGAGATTTAACGGCTTTGATATTAGTAAGGAAGTTATAGTAAAGGAAATATTACGAGAATGTTTTGATTTTTGGCTGGTCGGTTGGAGGGATTATTATAACACCACAACCGAAGAAATTATGGAGTATGTGGAGTATGTGTTTTCGTTGGCATAAAGCAATTATAACATCATTAATATTACAATGTTATGGTTGATACAATCCTAAACCCCAAAAGTTCACTACACCCGAGTTGTCAAACTTGTTTTTGGTGTTTTTTGTTTTCTGCTTGTTTGCGTATAAGGTTTTCCATATGTGTTGCGTTTTTGGCGTTTTTATGGTTTTTAAACCGATATGTTTCAAAATTTGGGGCTTATCTTTAATTGTTCTATTTTTTGATTTGAAAGTATTTTTATAAACCAAGGCACTTGCAGAGGTAGAGGTGGAACTGGTCGTAGGGCTCGGTGTTGTAGTGACCGAGGACGCGTGTAGGTTCATCGGACTCCTTGCACAGGGGGAAGTGGTGGCGGAGTATTGCTGCTGACAACTCCCTGCATCGTTTCAGCAGCGAATTTCTTCACCAGCTGACTCCAAGAGTCAGAACAGTTGACCGTGAGTATCTGGGAGTGCTGCACAGCAGCATCGCAATCAGCGGTGAAACCCTTCATAGCTCGTGCTCAGGCAGGCTCACTGGATCTAGGCGGAAGAATTGGAGGTAAGCGGGCCGGACAAGAAGCAGTGCGAGCAAAACCAGAAGCAGTGCGAGCAAAACCAGAAGCAGCCCGATCACCTTGGATGCAGGGCATTGCGTCGTTCGGGGGGGGGGGCTAGGCAAAAGTTATCGACAAAGGGGTGAAGAGTAAAGGGGGTACAGCAGTGTCCGTCACCACCCTGGGATGATTCTTTCGGCCAGGGAGCCCGGTCTCGACGATTCAGTTGGCTGCGATAGTCTGTATGGATTCTGTCTACTTCTTGGACTCGTGCCATTGGGAAGTGCACCATGTGGAAGCGCCCCTGCTCGACCAGCCGTCGTACTGGACCCTCTGGACAGAATTGTCCAAGATCTGTCTTCCAGTCACACGTTAAGGGCTGGCCGTTGATAACCACCCCTGCTGTACAGCTTGCGAGATCCAACTTGCCAGCGGCTGTAGCAATCATAAGGCACCTCTCCAGCTGATACACTTTCAGCCACACTAACGCTCAAGAGAAGCTCACCTCCAGAATTGCAATCCTTTTCCTTGTCTTCCATGTCGAGCCCCCGTAGAAAGGGTATGCCTGTTCTTTCAACATACTCACTATGTCCATGTCAGGGCCCACAATTGCGTGACAGCTTGCTTTTCTAAACGCGTCATGATCTTGACGCGAGTTGTCGTAAATCTTCTCTAACAGCGGCTGCCCAACACTGAAAAGTGTCTTGTTGTACAGGTTCTCATGCAACCCGGTCAAATATTTCTTGTCTTCCTGGCTCAATCTTTTTGCCTGCGGCAGCTGGAACGTGCGCTTCTGTTCCGGACTCTCGCAACGGAGCCGCTGGCGGATCTCTGTTTCATAAGCCAACCCACGCTTTTGTCCGGGTGTGTCTGAGATGGCTGTGAAATCGCTCCCTTCAACTGGTCGAAACGACGCCATGGCGATCTACATCTACCGCTGGTGGCCTGCACTTGATGACGAAAGCCGCATGAATCGAATGCGCAATTGGCAGGGGGGTTCCAGAAGGGATACCCTGAGCAAGCCCTAGACTCATTAACGAAAGTAAAGCTCTCAGTGATCGTGTCATCATGTCAGTGACATCAGCCGTCCACATGGTCTCATTGACAACATGTTGGGAGGGAGGCGAGCCTGAAACCCGCAGAAGAGGAGGATGTTCGCATAGGCCGCTTGCTTCATAGCGGGTGGGGCAATCTAGAGCCCAACCTAAACCCCTAAATTGAATAAGAACCCCCTCGCCTACTTTGGGCTATGGCACCTAGTAGATAGGAGTATTGAGAAAATAGTCTTTCCTAAGATTGTAATTCTAAAATCGGGGCGGGTGGTGCCATATACCCAAACTGGGCAAGGGGTCTCCTAACTTATACAGAGGACAGGAGAGTTTCAGGCTGATCTGGTGTCCTAAGGGTTCTGCGAGCCCCTCCCGAATGCATCATGTGGCTTCGGGTTGGCTTTAGGTTTTGAAGCAGATTGTGGTTTTGCGCTTAGTCTTCGCTGGAGGGCTCACAAGGACATCGTTCCTAATTACCTGACGGAATCAAAAAAACCGGAAGCAACTCGAAAAGAGCAGCAATGCCTCAACAGGCGCACTGCCGCTGCCCAGCTGATACGGGCAGTTGAAGTAGTGAGTTTGGTCGCTGGACCTTGCTGGGCGTCACGTGAGTATTCATGATTTCGGAATCAGAGGCTGGGGTCAAGCTTCGGCATTTGGATTCAAAGGTTCGGGTTGAACATCTCTCTGCATTTAGGCTCGCTTCTTAGGGTTCAGCGACTAGGTCTTGGGACAAGCTGCCAACAATAAGCGATGGGCAAGTAAGAATATATCTGATTGTGCGAAATATGACTAACGAGGTTACAAATTCGCTGCTTGTTCATGTGCACCATCACTGGAAGCATGCATCCATGACAGTCGTTGCAATCATCATCAGCATCATGAGCAAAGGCCATCTGCAGCCAACTGCATCAGTGGCCGTGTGCAACAATGGCAGCTCGCAGTCCCGCGGCTCCAAGCGAAATCCTCCAAAGGCCAAAGGCAAGACCCGGCCTGAAGACGACCCGGGGAAACAGCAACGGCTGATCCGATCCCGGGGGAGTTCGCAGCGCTGGTCGTAGAAGCATAGCCCCTGCCCCGCAAACGGAGCAACTTCAACTCAAGTCCGATTTCAGTGTTTCTTGCTGCTTGCTATTCGTATGCTCTGGAACTGTTGATGATGCTTCAGCCGACGCGACGACAACCAAAAGCTTGCGTTTTTCTGGAACAAGAAGCGCCGCCTGCATGCGATGTTGTGGATTGAGCCTTGCAGTCGACTTAGGATGTCTGTTCTAGAAAGAAAAATGGATCGACTGCCTTCGTTGGCCTTTGGTCACCACTAGTGGTTGAAGCCTCAGATTCCTCCAAACGGCAAGGCGGCTTAAGAAACCCTTGCTGCGGGCAAGATCCTGCTCTCGTAACTCCTGGCTCTGTAACCGCACGGCACAGCCGGGAACTCCTTCAACCGACCCTCACGAGCACAATTTCCCTCACCACAAGCACACCGCGGGGTGCCTGAGTCCCCCAAGTTCAGGATCGCCATGGTGGATCCACTGAGCTGCCCGAGCAGGGCCTTGATACAAGAATGGTCATTGCTTCGGGCCTGGAGGGTCTTTGTTTTTTTGGAGGGGCGGAACCGCAACAAAAGTCAGTAGCTACAAGAAACGACAGTCAAGTGCTTCTACAACTTCTGGGGGGTGGGATGGGAAGGCTGGCCACTAATTTGCCCAGCTGGGACGTTTTTGACACAATGCTCAGCCGTGACTCAATGCTTCGGCTTCGGTTGGCCAGACCACAGAGCATCGCGTCAAGATGGGAAGAGCAAAACCTTGTCACCCCTAGCATGTCATGACTACATCGATCATTGACCACGAGGACAACAACAACGACCACGGCCACGACTACCCTAGCACAAGCACTACCAACACGACTAGTATCACTATCAATACAAAGTCACTACCACTGCCACCACCAACATCATGACCACTAGGCGGCGAATACGACCACCACTAATGCACCTACGACGACGACTATTACGCTACTCCTGCTGCTACTACTGCTACTGCTACTGCTACTGCTCCTGCTCCTGCTCCTGCTCCTGCTCCCGCTCCCGCTCCCGCTCCTGTGCTCCTGTGCTCCTGTGCTCCTGTGCTCCTGCTCCTGCTCCTGCTGCTGTGCTGCTGCTGCTGCTGCTACTGCTACTGCTACTGCTACTGCTACCACTACCACTACCACTACTACTACTACTACTACTACTACTGCTACTGCTACTGCTACTACACTGCTGCTACTACTGTACTACTACCACTACTACATGTCCTGTGAGGCACCTGGAGCCGCAATTGAGCGCTTCTTCCGAGGCCACAGCTGTAGAGCCTCCTTCCAACTTCTCCTCCAAGATCTGATGACTTGCCTTGAGCAAAGCCTGTCATGCAAGATCGGATGGAAGTCTGGGTCTTTTCAACCCCAGATAGCCTGCGACCCAGACTTTCACTTCAATTCTTGGGGTCAAGCTATCCGAAGGGTTAACAGGTAACAATATCGGCTTCATCGCAGACGACTGGATTGAAACGAAAACTCGATCAGAAAGGCCTAGCGCCGGTGTAGGGTAAATAGAGGGAGCGATGCAGATGGACGGCGGGAAAGCAGTTCTTTGTGTGTTGCAGGGAGCTGTTCAGTCCTTCCGGAATAAAGTTAATGTGTTGATTAAACACATGAGAAAGAACAACGGCAGTGATAAAGTATAAAGCTTCACAACTTAAACAACATACAGAAATTATGACATGAGCTAGCTCAGACAGTGCCTAGCAATGAGCCACATCAAATGAACGAACTGGATCTCGCCACTTCTAACAGCAGAAAGCAGAAAGGCACAATAATCGACAAGGTGCGACGAGCCAGAACACGATGTTGAGATGTAAAAACATACAAGCGAAAGCGAGTGCGCAGAAAATGTCGGTCATCCCTCCCGGCTACTACAAACGGGAAAGATTACTGTAAACTCACAAACTGATGTACCAGAAGGAATGAGCACCGCTAGTTGCCAGATAATATATTCTATTCCATACAACATCTTGAATATTTTGCGAGCGTAGCATCACATGCAAACCCAGCAGCAACGCTCATTCTGTTGGTCCTTGCTGTGTCTTCGACGGCCCATTGATCTACACGGTGTTTACACCTTGTGCTTAAATGCTCAGAGAAGCAGTACGCCTTCCCAGTCTCTACTTTCAGCATCTGGATGTGTTGGTGTATGATGTGGATGATCGGCAGAAACTATCTCTATCTCGACGTGTGCACATATGTCTATATATATATGTATGTATACACAGGTTTATAACCGTACATAACAAAGAATCTCCCACGATACCCACGCGCGAGCAACGCCTTCGCTGTTTGTACCGGGTGTGTTGGGGCACCAGTTTCGCATGGTACAGCCTTTTGTTCACCGTCACATGTCAAGAAGACCTAAGTCTAAATCCGCAGACACATAAACCACCCCAAAATGTTAAACCTGGAAAACCTGATCTCTAAGCGTGTCGTGGACAACGAAAATCACAAACCTTGTTGCTGGAAGACATCGGTCCCTAAAGAATCTCGACAAATATCTTGCCATTGTACCATCCAAATTCCTGAACCGAAAACCTGCCATGGAACTTACACAAGTAAAGACGAACATCGACGTATCTGTTGGCAGGTGTTTACATACATATATATATATATATAATATAATACAATATATATATATATATATGTATATGTATATGTGTATATATATATATGTACATATTTGTTTTCACACACACACTATATATACATATACACATATACATACGTACATACCTACATATATATATATAATATATGCACACGTACATGCACAGGTTCTCCAGAGTGCCCGCAGATCCCTGAGCCCAGTCCTCTTGAAGGTCGCTCTCAGTGTCTGTGGAGCTGATGCCCTGGATCGGAGGCCACTGGGCTTCGGCCCCTAAGCTCCGAACGCTCTCTATTCAGTTGCTTTGGAAGCATTGCACAGATGCCGACGTCGTGTGATGTTATTGCATTCAGAAGAAGGAGTAGGGGTCCGCTTGTGCTCAGCATGCTTCTACTACTCTTTGAATTTGGGGGTTGTTGAAGATTTGCTGGAGAACTGTACCGCAGCCGATGACCTGGACCTTCAAATGGTAGTTTTTTGAAATCTCTGACACTTGTGTAAGTAGTAAGACCCTTCTTCCAGAAAGACCCCTAAGCCGTTTTTGTAAAGTCTCATCTCGGTAGCTCTTGCTGCAGAAGAGAGTTTTCATCCAGCCCACCTTTCGGCCAGCAAGACGCGTCTTGAATGCTGTTTGCAGAGATCTCTGCCATGGAAACAATGGAGACTGGTCAAAACCAGCGCAACTCTCATGTTTCCAGGATAACCGAGGTGAAACATGTCATGCCTGCGAACCCCATCAACCTTCAACCAGCAACCCTGAGGTTTGGATGAAGCTTCGTCAACTGGAGATCACTGATGGGACGGCATGCGTGCATGCCCGCATGCATGTGAGCATGTGCGTATGTGTATGCGTATGTGTACGTATGAAGGCATGCATGCATTTCTGCATGTACCATGGAGTTGAGGATGTCGGGTTGGAGGCTAGGCGGCTAGGTTAGAGAGGCCTATCCAGAGTCTATTATGACAATCCGGAGCCAGAACACTAAGCCATCCTGCTGCCTTCCCCGGCCTCCAGACACAGTCGGAGAAGGCGCCGGGCAAACAGTCCTGGGTCAACACCTTGGGCGAACCGGTGTACATAGATTCGAATTGCTGTCAGGCTCAGTGTTCTTTCTTTAGATTCTGTAGCGGTGATGATGATGATGATGAAGACGAACTTGAAGATGACAATCGGCATGTATCACCACCATACTTATCTTGACCATGTTCACGAACGCCATGAACATCGGAAAGAGCCTAGCGAGAACGGCAATGATCAACAACGAACCTATGACATAGACGCTGGTGGTGATCCGCATGACAATAAGATGACGGATTACCAGGACTATGTTGATGACGATGATGGACATGAAGAAGATGGTAGTGGCTTCTGTTGTCTCGAGATCCTACTATCCTCAGTGATGAGGACCTCAGAATTGAGAGCTCCATGATGATACGTGCATTCTCCATGAACTCCTCTGTTTCAGGATGCTTCTCACAGTCCGGAGCGCTTCGACACAACATAAGAGCCAGGACAGAGCAACAAAGACCCTCAGAAAATCTGAAAAGCGTGCTTGACGCTCTCATCCCACGAACGAACGGCATCGACCTTCGACCTCCTTACCTATTCCTTGCAAAAACTGTCAAGTCCTTCTGCTTGCTTCGTGAATCAAGTTCAAGCTTTCCGACTTAAACCACAGCCGCCATCGAGCTTGCCAGCCGGTCCATCTTTGGTGGGCACCAAATCTTCAGGCCTTGTCGCCCTGAAGTACTGCTCGCAGCTTTGACTCGCGAGGCTGCATCTGCTCGGCGTCCGAACGCTGGCTCAAGCCGCAGCGAGCAGTGTGGCAAAACCCGTTGGCCTTTCGGGTTACGGCCTGAAATATTGCCTGTCAGACCGAGCACCCGAACACCAAGTCGACCTCGCCCCCGAAACCACGAATCCTACAAGCCGCTGCACGAGTGTAGGTTTAGAGTGCCCGTGAACTGTACGTGTCGCACCTACCAGTGTTACCAGTCCTACGCTCCTCTTGAAGGCCTATGAAACCTTCTGCATTGCGCCAGCGAGTCCAAAATAAAGGGAAACTCAATTGAACCCGATCCCTGGCGTTGTGCTGCACTCGTCTGGGCAAGCCCGGCCGCTGTCGGCCCAGCCACCAACGCCGTCTGCGACGCCGAAAGAGCGGCTGGCAGGACAGGCCTGGTCCAGTGAAACAATGCAGCTAACCGGCTTAAGGCATCGTGGTCCCTGTCACGTGTGAGTTCCGGAAGATAGCCGACTCCAACGCAAAAGCTGAATGGAAGGCTGCACCAAACTAGAAAGCCGCAATGTTTAGAAACTTCCAAAGCCAACCACGAAGGCATTGGACAGCACTGCAGTGAGTGCTCTTACCTTGGAAATGCCAAGTGCCGCACGAAATAACCATCTTCCCCTCCTTTCTTCACCTGGTCGGTGCATTCGGACTTTCGGCGCTTCTTGATTCGGCTTGACAGCTTGACGTTCAGTTTAGGGCTGTGCAGGCACAAAACCGCTTCGTGGCGGCGTGCTGCTGTTCGGGCCGGACACAAAAACAGAATACGTGCCCTCATGTCCTTCGGGATTGAGTTTCAGTGCTCATATGTGCTCATACTCAAACTCCATGCCCAGATCCCCCGCGACAAATCAAC
Organism: Symbiodinium sp. clade A Y106; assembly: GCA_003297005.1. Classification (NCBI taxonomy): domain Eukaryota; class Dinophyceae; order Suessiales; family Symbiodiniaceae; genus Symbiodinium; species Symbiodinium sp. clade A. The sequence continues at coordinate 59,197 of BGNK01003664.1, read as the reverse complement.
AATTGGAACTAAGCCTGGACAGCTCGCAAGCATTCGCGCCATCTGCAAACTCAGGAGTGTGCCCGAAATGCAGAAGCTGAAACAAGCAACAGTCAAAACTCAAACCCGCATTCTGCCCAAAACCAGAGGTTCGAACAAGCACGACATCTCGTCTCCATGCCTCGCCCCCCGCGCTCCAAGCACCAAGGCGCCCACTTTCTCCGGATGTGGCAAGCACGCCGCTGCAAAGGCAAGCCTGAGCCCGCCGCTGGCTCCTGCTTTCACACCCTGCTTTAGTTTTGAGTGTGCAGCAAGCTACATAGAGGAGTCCAGAACAGTACAGGCGGCTGCGGGCTCATGGGTAGGTCGTTTGGAGGTAGTGTGTCATGCTTCGCAGTGCAGCTGCTCAATTTACCATGCCAGGTATACACTCCTTTGGCGCGCATCGAGGGGGACATTGCCAGTGCCGTACTTCTTATCTGACTTTTTTCTCGGGGATCTTCGCTGTGGCTTCTCAGCACGTCAGACAAGACGATCTGCTCTGCACTGCGGTCTGTGGGGGCCAAGGTTGTTCGTCCCGGTTTTAACGGATCGGAGTTTAGCATTGACCCACACCCCCAACAAACTCTGGATCTCGCGCCTCGGCTGCATGGAAAGGGTTCGGTCAAAGGCATGGAGGTTTCTCAATTCAAGTCGCGGCGTAATTGAAGGACGCCCTTTCAGAAGCACCACACTATTTAGGACCTCCAGCAGGCAGGGCTCCTTCATCCACTGTGATGAAGTCAGAGAAGTACTTCTTCTGAAGCGGCAGGAGGCAGCTTTGAGCACAACAGTTCAGCTCGCACAGACTGCTGCACCAGGCCTGAGGGAATACTCCTCGAAGTCCTTCGCTGCGTGCTAGCTGCCAGCACATGCAGCTCAAACCGGAACGCGCCAAGAGAAGGGAGTAAAGATGTCTGCGTTACGGCCCGGAACTTGCGGCGCATCAACAAGCTGCAAAATGCGCACGGGAGCAGAAGTCAGATATGCTGACAGACTCATCGCAGTTTACGTGTGAAGAAGACAAGGCACGTACGGATGCTTTCATGACTGTAACCGTACCCATTCGTGACATGAATGTGGACATGTACTGCTGAGTAGCATGATCCCCTCCTGTCGACAGGTGGTCAGGTTCTGTGAACTAGGAATGACTGGGACGTTCTTGCCTCCACTAAATACCTCAACGTTAAAAGTTTAGGTGTGGGGATAACACTCACACCCCACCACTCCAAGTCCTATATCCGAAATCCTAACCCAATAAGCCATAATTATCGAGAACTCATCGAAGTTATTTGGGCTCTATACCTTGCTCAGAATTTTCTTAACAACATGAAACCCCGAATCCTTACAAATAACGCCACTTGACTACAAGACCACTAACAACCCAAACTGCATCCTTCAGATCTCTGACAGAGGAGAGCTTGTGGACGTCGCAGGCGAAGCCAGGCTCGCCTCGCGAAGTGGAACCCTGAGCCTGAGCCTCAGGGCCTCAGGAGGGAAGAGATTTACAGTTTAGGGACAACAGGAATGAGAGGCGTTTCGGAACCTGCTTCCGACACAACACGTCTTTTGGGGTGTGCATTCTACTTGAACTATATAGGGGCAATGAAGCATTGATGCTAGATGCCACGCGACAACCTGAGAGACTACATCAAGCTCCTATAAACACTCAGTCGCTGGAAAACTCACTCCGAATGCGAGCAGGTCTGAACTGGAATCACCTGAAACCAGATTATATTGAGCCCGATGTCCAACTCTCTCCACACCAGAGCCTACTCAATTAAGTTCTCAATTAATTACTCCCCAAGTCAAAACACAACTTACCCACCTCAGACCTGCCCCCCTGCGCTCTTCAACGCAAGGAAATCTCGCTCCCCAAGCCGCAAGCCCTGTCCGGTCACACAGGCACACCGCAGCAGCCGCAGCTCTTCCCTTTCCCCGAAACTATGCTTTCAAGCCTTCAATCTCGCAACCGGCCTCGTGACTTGGGCGGCGCGCATGGCCACAACGCTGTCCCAAGCATTCACACAGCTCTGAAGAGCGTCAAATCCTTGGTTCCTTCGCAGTAAGAGTTTTGACACTATCATACTATCATCATCTTTCTCACTCCAGTCCTTGCTCTTGCTCTTACAAGCATTGTTGCCGCTCTGGTCCTTACATTTTGTAAACTTTAAGAGCACTACCAATACATGGCCTGGTGCGGTGGCGAAAGGTCGTTGGGGGCCACCTGATGTGAGATCTGAAACATGCTTGCGGATGTCCTTTATGTCTCTCAATGCCTCAAAGAGCGCTGCACGGGCCTGAATTCAAGCAATGAGGGCTGCGAGGCACCATAGAAGCCATTCGACAGACTCGCACCTAGTGGCTGTTCAGTGTAGAATGCCCAGGGGAGCGATGATGATGTAGATGGTCTGCCAGCCGGCTGCGGACCAGGCACGACCCCACCCGGGATTGGGTTGCTCGAAATTGCAGGCCATGTCTAGTATAATGACAAGCAGCATACCTTCATAGGGATCCCCAAAAACATGATCGATTACCGCCTGGAAATGGGTTGCGAATCTGCCGGATCGGAATGCCGACTACTTTAAGGATCAGGGGCCTCCAGGGACTTACCAAGCAAGTTGGATTATGTACAGATACACGCAATACAATCAAACATTACAGATACGGGTGTTAGCAAATGATTCCACAGTTCGCAAGGACTGCAGCAGTCCAATGCACGCGACTGGTTCACATAATGTCGATCTTGACTGCTATCATAGGGAAACGAACAGAAGTTCCATGTAGGCCAGTTACAGCAACGAAAAGCATGACGATCTTTGTTTACTTACAGAAGCTCGGATGGTTCTTGCATGGCTTCTGGCTATGCAGACTTGCAGAGTACATTAGGACATGTCATTTTCATGGCCGTGGTGCAGCCACGGTTAATGTTTTGATGGTTTCTATCGAACTCAACATTTCGAATGCTGAACACAGCTAAGAAAAATGATTGAACCACCACTTCTTTTGCCGCCCAGGTAGGTTTTGTGCGCGTGCACACCCTGTCGACTCTAACCGAGGCGTTACTCGGATTGGGCCGTTGGGCTCATGCTCAGGTGACATGGATGTAGACATCTGCCTTGGGACAGCGCGGCAAAACCCCAGTCTTCGATATCTTGGCAGCTCAGCTTAGCTCTCCGCATTTCGACGCTGCGCTGCCTGCATGGTATCTGTGCCAAATGCGTGCAGCTGCGTACATGCACACCTTTCATGCTTCGGCAGGCCGCCCATGTCCAGACTCAGCAAGCGAATCTGACGGGCCCGCCGGATCTTGAAAGTAACCATACTGCATCGCAATGTTCACCATGCCCATGCCTCAGCAACATGCCCGAAGGCGGGCATCGCGACAACCCTACACTAAAACATAGTGGTGAACCTGCTTTAGCTCGTGTTGGGTTCTGCCGGATTGCTTCCCGAAGATCACAGCTTGTAACCCCGATACAAAATCAGTCGAACATTTGGGCCCATCGTTTGTAAACTCACGAAATGGGCATGTGTTGAGATCTCAACTCCAGCTCCGAGCGGCCACACATGTAGCAGCCCAGAAGGAAGGTGAGCGTGTAGGTGTCCAAGGACATGGAAAGCGTACCCTGCGCTGATTCCATCGCTGTTCGGGTTTGGGCCACGAAAACCGAAGGAACGAGCGAGATCTGGGCATCTAGGGCCCTCGGGTGCCGATTGTTCTCGACTGCGGACCTATGGACTGACTGGTGCGGAAACGGCTGGGCCTGGAAGAGGTAGAAGAGACCACGCCTTTGGCATCTGCCACAGAGCTTGTGGGTTCAGGGATGAATGCCTACCGTGCGAGTTTATCGGGGGTACTGGCCAAGCACCGGCACAGGCAAGGTGAGGCAGGTTGCTGCACAGAGATGAGCATCAAGTTGAGTGCGTGTATTTGCTCTTTGGTTCCCGCGTACACTGTTAACACAACACCTGCTGTGCATCGTCGGCTCTGCAGGTGTTTCGTCCGGGAGCTCTTCAAGGATTTATAAGGATTTACTCTCCGATGCTTCTGCTGCGGTGCTGCCTTCGTCTTTAGCATGCTTGGCTTGCAACAGTTCGCGATTGCACTGGATTTGGGAGAGGATGAGTGGAATCTTTGGACGCGTCACAATCTAGGCAATATTCGCCACGACCGGCAGAGCGCGTAGCATCATGTCGCATCATTCTCCGGGTGACGACACTGTTTTGTGCTGCATGTGCTGCTCCCACGATGACGATGCTGTATTCGGAAGCATGCTTTCCCAGATGAGGGGTGCGGTGTTGATGCCACGACATTTTTCACACGAAGCCTGATGTTGTGTTTCGTTGTGTTGCCGGGGATTTCGGGTCTTGACTGTTTAGGATAGATGCGTAGCGGTACCGGCACCCTTCTACAACGAACGATGCCGGACCAAGCCGCAGACGAGGCATTGCCTTGCTAACAATGCCGCAGAAGGCATAACTTCTCTTTCAGGGTTTAGCGGTTAACGGTTTAACGCACGTTTTGCCCTGGCGTAGCCAAGCTCGTGCATTTCCACGTCTTCGCCCTTGAGCTGATAGAAGCGGAAAAATTTGGGGCCACCCTCCAAATTCCTCGACCTGCTGGCCTGCGAACTTGGGATGGGATTCGCAGATGCCCCAGAGGGACTATAAATAGATCCAGGTGCAAGCCTTTAGCCTCAAACCGACAGCTCTCAGGCCCGGGCCCTCCACAGGTGTATAGGAATCTCGCGTATTCTTTGATGAACCCTCGCGCCTTCCACCAGTTCAGGTCACGGATCGCGGTCAAGGGTGTAGTTCCCTGAAGGATCCCAGGAACCTCCACACAGCCCTTCGGTTTGTCTCAGAAATGCAATTAGCGTTGCTGGGGCCGATAAATAGTCCGCAGCCTTGGACCACCTTTGAAGAAGCTCGGCCAACTCGGCTCTCTGCACTTGGAAAACAACATCACAGGCGTTTCACACCTCGCTCCGGGAAACCGTGAGACGGCCAGATGCTAGCCTTGCTGAGCTTGTCGTTGGTGCCGATCCACTCGTCCGGCGCCTCGTTTCGTTGATGGAAGATGTACTTGCAAAAACGTATGATGACTTGAAACTGCAAGTTTGGGTTTGGGGCGGGCTTCCCCTCGGGTCCTTGCCGCAGTTGCAAATTGGTTACAAGTCACTTGACTGGGTCATCACTACATTCACAGAATCAGTAGGCGACCCCTCTATGCGATGTATTGTATATGCTGTATATATATATATACACATACATATATATATATATACACAATATGTATATATACAGAGAGAGAGATATATATATATATAGATAGATAGATAGATAGATAGATAGATAGATAGATAGAACGACGAAATAAGGGCCCGCCCAAGTTACATCAAACCAGCATGTTGACAACAAGGGAAACTGATTCTTCTGCCACTTGTCCGACCACTACCGCAGCGAAGCCTGTACCCGGGCGTCCAGCCCACGCGGCACTCAAAGAAATCATTGCCGGACTATGCCGTTCGCGTCTATGCCTCAGAAGACTTAGATGCGCTAGAAGAGCTTGCAGCTGCATCTGCAACCGGTCGTCCCCAATGGTTTGAAGCTTCCTGGATCCTCTTGCAGAGCTCAAGATCGTCTGTGACCTGCTCAGTCTTGCAGCTAAGCATTAAGGTGGAACCAGTGTCTTGAAAAGAGCTAGGCAATTTCTGCACTGTGCAAGTGTTGATGTCTAGGGTCGGCACAGAATTTATGGGTGGCGGGACCAACACAAGGCGGTTTTATCAAAATCTGTCAGCTGCATATACGCCATCGGCTTAGAGCAACCCAGCCTGGACTTTCACCACGTACTGTGGCAAGATGCGGGTCTCTTGGTCTACCACGATTTCGGTCGCTTCTGGCCTCTCGCCATGTTTGCAAGCAAGATAATGCCGGTTGAGGTGCTTGCCATTGGGAGGATGGCCTCGGACACAAACGAAAGGCAATCACAACCACGAGCTCCGCTGCCAAGAGCCTTACCTTTCATACCAGGCTTTTGGTGGCTGGTGTCGTCTGCTTCCGTGACGGGATACACCTCCCAGTAAACCAATTTGGCTGCAATCACAAAGCCTGTCTCGCCAGGTTTCTCCCAAAAATCCCTCATGCCAAGTCCATAACGCAAAGCGTAAGGCGCATGTAATGTGGTATAAAGCCCTTCCCCAAACCAGTCACTGGTCTTTGCCACTTTGGCAAAGGCTGCTCACCACGTTCCAGTCGGGACGTCCATGATGTACACGACAGCTTCGCATGCCTCCGTCCCTTTGCGACATGGACAGCAACTGCCAGGTGCGCAGTATGTCGTCTGGCCCCAGACAGTCTTGCCAAACTGCCCTTGGAAAATTCGGATCCCTGTATCGATCCTGCAATATTCTCCTCTGTGCCTTCAATGAGTCTTTCAGATGCTCTGGAGCATTTGCTCGATAGACTTCCGAGACATGCAGGGCACCTCGTGCCGGCGGAGCCTGCTCAAACGCGTCCACCAAATCCAAGATTTCATCTGGCACATCCATGTCGCCCTTGCGATACAAGAGGTCAGGTCCTCTGAATGGTTTAGGCCCTTGACATGGACCGACACAACCTGCGCAGCTACTACAACCTGACGAAACCTACCCAACTTCCATGTTGCCATACGAGGGGAGAAATTGTCAAATCAATATGGGTCCGCAACCAAGCCCCGTGCTACACACTCACCCGAGGCCGATCCCGATTCTGACCCGCGGAACTCTCAACTCAGCTGGCGAAACAACGCGCACCCCCTCCTCAAAAAAGAGCTACACAAAACAAAACAACGAGTCAACAAGATGCTGGCGTGAACAACTGAAGCATTTTGTTCTTTGTTTTGGAATTTCTGTTCTCCTCCCTTTCCGGACCCCGCGAAACTTTCCAGCAGCCCCGGCCCCCGCCTTCATGCACGGTTTGTTTCACAAACGACTCCTTGTAAGGCTTCTATGCATTCTCCTCGTCCTCATTCTCATCCTCCTCAGCCTTCCGCCCGCCCACCCTTCCCCCGCCAGGTCGGCCGAGGCGTGTGCGCATAGTGATTAAATTATGGCCTGCCTAAGGCCCAACCCCACCCATACTAATTATGTCCAGACCAGCTTCCAGCGGAGTTCGAGTAAGGGGGTTTTTGAAGCGACTCACCGACCGCTCGAAATCCTTCTGACAGAGATCTGCTCACAACCAGGCATCTCGGCTCGATTTAAGACTTGTCCCTGAAAAACCGAAGACCCCCCAATGACGGGGCTCCGAAACGAAAGAGACATGAAGTAAGCTCTCCTTCAGTGGGCAGCTTAGCGACTGATCTTGACGGAGCTGAAATCGCTGGGCTTGGCATGCAGGAAGCAGAAATGCTAGAAGGCTTGTCTGTCTGCTGTCGCTGTCGCTGTCCGTCCACAAACGCAAAAAACTGCCGCAGCGCTGAAACTTCCGCAGTTGATTTGCCTCCTCGCGGTTCACCCCATGGAGAATCTCCGACGAGGTCAGGGGCATTGATGACTTTACATTGAGTCTTACCGCCGGCTTCTTCCTCCAGATAATCCAAATTCTGGCTTGACTCCAAAATCCACCTCAAATTTGGATGTCAGCTGTTTTCTATTCATATCCTCGATATTCGCGGACATCGAGAGGCTGCTAGCATCCCATGCAAGGCCGGATGCTTGATGGAAGACCCTGCGCAGTGCGAACGCAGAATGGAAAACAAGCAAGGTGCTTTTGTCTTCGGGACCGGCAGCCCGCTATTTTGCAGACGTTCGCTGGCAGGATGCCTTTTAATAGTTGCTGGGCCAGGGTACGATAACCAGCAACAGCAATGGTGATGAAGATTCGCCAGTGGAACAGCTCTGTAGCAAAAAGTAGCACCCTTGGCGCACACGAGTACTAGCTATGCTTGAGCCGAGTTCAGGTACAAAGACGCGATTCCTTTCGATGCAGACGGGAATATGAAGCAAGGTCGCTTGTGTGATGTGGTGTGGCTTTCTGAACCTTTGTGATTCTTGAATGTCACGAAAATAAAGAGATAGCGGTATTGTGCCACTATATACTTCCAACTACTGGTGCGTTCTACTGCTGCTACCACTGGCTACTGGCTACTGCTACTGCTGCTACTACTCTTCGTTCTCCCAGTACCCCTACTCCTCCTCCTCCTCCGACTACTACTACAACTACTCCTGTTACTACTACTACTACCACCACAACCTTCAACTACTACTGCTGCTACTGCTGCCGCTACTGCAACTGCATCTGCAACTCCTACTGCTCCTGCTCCTGCAACCGTGGTTCAGTCATGCGTCAAAAAGCCTGAGGAGTCCTCCGCTGGACTCAAGCATGCATGAAAACATGTTTGTCTGCACAAGGCCGACAACAAGACTCTGTCCTACCAAGCCACCACCCAAGCGCCTTTGACAAGCAGAACTTGGTGAAGTACTGCGCTGGAATCTATGGCTGGGAAGCAGCATCTGCGCGACCTCCAGGAGGCAGACGACGACGCCGAACAGGGTCTGGTATCCATTCACTACATACCTCAGCACTGAAGGTACATCTGTGGGTTTCACAAGAAAGGTAACAGATGGTAACAGCATAGGGTAGTGAGTAGTGGTGCTAGGACTGCTAGCTTCCGAAAGGATTTACAAGTGAAGCTCAGCTCAAGTAGAACTGAGTTCTCGAGCAATCACAAACGAAAGGCTTGAAAGCCCTCCCACCCGCCAGGTGGCGTACTCCAATGGATCCAAGATGATCGCGGCAATGTTCAGGAAGCCCAAGCAACCAAGAACTGTTCGGAATGCTTTAAGGGTTCAGGAAGCCTTACCAGCCAAGAACTGGACGGACTCTCCGAGGAATTGCACGACTTGACTGGGGTTTTTACCTTTTGGATCAGTCTTGGGGTCTTGGACTTGCAGAGCTAAGGGTTCACAACTTTGGACTAGGCTTCGGAGATGTTTGGCTATCGAACCAGCAACTGCAAGCGAGCCAGACACGCCAATGCTCGCGGCCCCACCCATAAAGGAAAGCCAGCCTCAAGATCAGGTTAAAGGATTCGGTGATTTAGTGACTAGGTCATTAGCAGGGTTAGAGGTGCAACGACAGAGGAAACGTTGGAGTAATAATGCGAGAGCCCGGGCAGGGAGAGCTCAACGCAATGCAGAATAAGAAAACGAAACCCCTGGCCCTGAAAAGGATGCCCTATCCAGCGATGGCACTGTAGTACAAACCCAAGTCCCTTCGCTCACGTGACATCAAGACAACGTGCCTTTAACTCAGCCTTGCAATCAGCTTGAGAAAACCCTCACCAAATCTGGACTACGTGAAGTCCAAACCATGGAGACCGCAATCAGAGTCCTGGTATTGATGGCCCGTATCCTGCGGTGCTTGCCCTCACGCCCAATGTCAGTGTACTTTCGGCTCTACTTAGAACCGCTTTGAAATGTCCGCAAGTAAAATATCAAGCTTCGAATGGCTGGCTGGTCGTTCGCAAACATGTCAGAGAGTTTGAACGCATGAGGGATCCTTCTGTGAACTCCAATGAGGTAGGCAGGGTCTTTAGTCTAAGCACCCTTGTCTCGGGCGCGTAAAGTCTCAAGTCTCGTGCCTACACCTTCTGGTCCGCGTTGGACATACTCGCCCACCTTTCACGCCAACTGTAGATGAGATGGGCCGGCATGAAGCGGGCAATGCGGTTAGAGAGGTCCAAAGCTTATCACTCTGAAGATGGTGGCTGCTCAAACACTTCAAGTGCAACTTCGAATGTGCCAGCATCCAGCAACGTGAGCAACATCCGAGTCTCGATGCCGGTTCAACCCATATTAACGTGTTTGACTACCATTCGTAGTTTTTGAAATCGTGCCAAGTCCATACGAGATCGTCGCACTGGAACTCTAGAAGTGCCACGGGCCTAGGGGTTGTGAGCGGAATACTGTGTCCTATACACGAATTACTCCTATCGCGACACTCTGCGCCACGCACCCCCCACCTCGTTCCATGTGCGAGCCGTAGCAGAGCATGTGCACAAATTGCGGAACCCTAGATCTGTTATGGGCAAATCCAGCCGACTGCGATGACCAAAATGATGACACCCGTATGTTTGACCCTGAATGCACACTTGAGCCAGCACCCTAGGCGGGAGTGCAAGGATGCACACAGCCTGAATCCCAAATCCAAACCACGAAGACACTTCCACCGCACTCGGAATCGGGGCAGGGGCACCACACCAGCCACTGCAGCACCGTTTTTCAGTGCACTGCTGCTGAATTCCTGCAGGATTTCCAGCAAAGTTTGCTTTACGGCTTGCGATAGCCGGGATCTGCGGCCTTTGACCTTCGCGTCAATCTGATGTTCAGTCTTTGTGCAGGTCCGACACAGCAAAAGGACGTGATCATCTTCGTTCGGGTGGCGTTTTTGTGTTCGGGATCGCCGCTCCGATGCCAGGGCGCATCTCTCAAAGCTTGCGATCTGAGTTTGGGTTTGGAGGGATGACTCGCTAAGTCCTTGAAATTTACACTTCCGGATTGTCGCTGTAGTTCAGCAGGAGAAATCGAGACCGTCAGGCTCTAATCCAAGCAACCCCGGCGAGAACTCACCGCTGGGGAATTCAGGTTAGTCCGGGTTTGGCATGTCTTTTTTTACAGCACTCACTGACTGAAGCCTTTGCTTCAAGTACTTCGGGTACTGTTCATGTAATCACACAACTTACTCTCCCATCCCGGACACGACCAAAGTCTAAACCCCTCAAGCAAAGCCGCTTACGCAGCTTCAACCCTAAAAAGCATCTCAAGACCCGAAGCCCCAGCTTTGGCTGCCTTGGCAAAAGCCATGGCCACGCTGGCCTGGCTCTCATCCATCGTGCCCTGCGACGAACGCGAGGCATGGGTTCAGGAACTACCATCGTTCTCAATCGAAGTACCAAGTACAGTCTCCGTTCGGCCTTCCGAGATGTCGGCGCCAACACTTAAGTCTCCGAGGTCTGCGAAGCGTCGGACACCGGATACCACCGAGAAAGCGTCTAAGCTACCAGCTACTTCATGCATCTTTAGTGACCGGCTTCCTTCGATGCCTTGTCGTTAGCCGGATCTCTGACCATGTGCTGTATAGCCGTGGAAATTGCAGTAGTTCGGAGCGTGCCGGAGGCAGTATTCAGAGTACGACAGCATAATATGGTCCTGGCTTGTTGCCAAGAACAACTACAGGAAATACATATACTACGTACATACATACATACATACATACATACATAGCAATATATATATATAACTATATGTATATGTATGTATGACTGATATCATAATGCACGTACATGTATCACGGCTGGTCATGAGAAAGCAAGCGCGTGACATGGGAGCCAATCAAGCCGACGGGACATCGACGAGAACATCCCTCGGGTTTAGCTTCTTACGATCCTATCTTGAATTCAGGATCTTTCCGTCTGCATGGCCAGTGACTAATGACGTTTGCCTAAACGTGCCCCCCCGAACAGGAGCGTTTGCCAGTGCACTCTCTGTTTACCTTCGAAAAAATGTCAACCTACTCGCACTATACGCCGATTGGCCTAAGCTTTCGCGGCCGTCAGCGTTCTCAGCTTCGCGACTCAATTTACCTGCTTGCTAAGTCTATCGATCGGCAGCCGGAATGATTGCCAACACCTCTACAGTTCTGAGGATACTTTTGTGCAGGTTGCAGAACTCTTTGTCGGGTGCATTGCATCATGCGGACTTTGCCGCGGACTTTCCCCCTTCCATTCGAAAGTCCGAACCCGAGACCTCGTTTGACTGCAATCTTGAACGCATATGTCCCAGTAACCACGCTTCCTGACCTTTCCTGAGTCCTATCCAGTCCCTAACGCGCCAAGAACTCCTCAAGCCTAAACCTCTATGAGCCCTAGCATCCTTTTCTTCCACATCCGGCGAAGGCATCTCGGTCCCAGGATGAAAGGCTCAACTTAAGCCCCCTTTGCCAAGTATGCAACGAGGTCCTCGCGGTCCTGCATCACGATGCCGGGGTCTGTCTTCATGGCGGTTTAGAGGCTCAGGAGTTTGGGGATGAGAGTTCAAAGCTGCAAATCTCAGCATCCTTGCGTGCCGAAGCTCCCGACCTCCTCAGAGTCCATGCCGCGGAAAGTCATGCAAGACCTGGCACCGCCGTAGTGGAAGAACGATACAGCGAGATGCGCATATGCATGCGGACAGCTGCTACATAACTGGGTAGATAGATGCAGTAGATAGAACTTTTGGTTGCAAATACAGACATTGATTCTTTATACCTACGTGCCTACAGGCAAATCTGCAGACATACCTACAGCCAGGCAGACAGACGGGTACTTAGAGCTTCTGCGCATTGCTGCTCATGTTGACCCCAAGACTTGTAGTTGGAGAAGGTGACGGTCGGCAAGGTCTCGCATGGATAATTGCCTTATGATGGGCGAGTGCTTTTACGTATCAACGCTGGGACGGTTTCACGCAAAATGTATGATGAGTGAATCAGTTTTACAATGCCACGTGCTCGTAGAATTGCCGATTTGTTGCAGCAATACCGTTTTTCCACGCTATACGGCCCTATACACCCAACAATGATCAAACCGGAGTCTTCGCAAAGCATCTGTCGAGGCAGTCCCCCAAAAGCCCGACCATACACACACATATATATATAGTTACATACACATACACATAATACGGACACATACATGCATACATACATACATACATACATATATATATACATACATACATATATATATATACATACTTAAATTATCACAAACATGCATACGTACATACCGCCGTACGAACGTACGTACATACGTATACGCACACACACACACATGCGCGCATGTGTGCACACATATGTATGTATGTATTCACAGGGGTTGTGTTAATATCATGTATACACACATATCGTACACAGTAGGATGCACAGCGGCTGTGCCACGAGAGGCAGCATGCGGATTCATGCCCGTGCTTGCAACCGCTTGCAGGCTTGTCTTGGGGACGCTCAGCTCAGGCTTGGGATTTTTGGGTTGAAAAGCTTCGGGGCTTCAGGCTCGCGGAGTGCGGAAGTAGGACTTTAGTCAGGATCTTCAGGAACTTCCGGGCGTCGTTTAGGGTGTGGGCTTCAGAAGCCTCGAGTTTCAGAGGAGGCGAAGGCAGCCCGCAGAATACGAGCATGCGAGTGACTGCCCTTCGCTAGGCCTGAACACCCGAAAAGAACTTAGAATGTCCAGCCAAACACGCAGCACCTGAACACTGAATCCAAAAGCATAGACTCCCACACCAACCAGCCTGAACCCCCAGCGTAAATTGAATCTTGAACCGACAGCATCCACCCCTTTCGAGCCTGTCTCCTGCCTTTTGTGGCCTGGGGCTGGGGTTAGGTTTTGACTGAGCTACGGTCCGCGGTTTGTGCTGCGGTCAGTCTACCAGAGTCAGAGTGTAATGGTAGTCGTGTAACCTCACACTGCTTTTGAATTACGGGCGACTCAAAATCCAAAAGGACCCAATATAATTCACTGAACACTTTGCGGCGTTGCTAGCAGCATTTTGGTGACGCAGAAGAGAAGCCAAGCCCTTTTAGGCTTCGGCTTCGGATTTCGGAGGCGTCGGTGCTTTCTTGGCAGCAGGTGCCGGAAATACAGGATTCTGCACAAAGCTCTGAGCGTTGACAACGCTCATGATCTTCTGCGATGCCTCTGGCCCCATTTGCAACCAAGCCTGGCAGGCTACTCAGAGTTCATATCCTGAGAACTTGAATTCGGGCCCCAATCTTACCATCTTTCTCATCATATCAAACATGGTTATGACGGAGAGGAATTTTGCTTTCTAGTTTTCGACTGCATGTCAGTGCCTCTCACGAAGGTGCAGTTGGAGGCCAAAGACAATGCTAGTACATATTGTATGTTTTGTGCCGTGAGCAGTCTGCGGCATATCTATGAGTCTGTGACCTCTGAAGACCTCTTCGGCGATGTGGCGGGACCGGGTCTTGATGGGATGGGCAGAGCATTGAGACTGACGAAGGAGTAGCTCAGCATGATAGCATGATATATATATATATATATATGGATGAAGTGACCTTGCAAGCTGTTGCATGCAAACGTTGCAATCTCAGTAGGCAAGGTATGTCATCGTGACGAACCAGAAAGGCACCTGGCTACAGTTTCGACACCTTCCAAGTCCTGAGTGCATACTATGTGCTTGTCACCCAAAACTACAGAAATTACACGAACACCATGTGCGAATCCGAATAGCGAATATTGAAGTCCTTCGTGCAAAAAATAGGATACTTAGTGGCCTCGCCTGCGTAGCTCGCGCGGCGGCTTTGAGCACCGGCCTGAGCAGCTCTTCCTCGCTGTCTGTGAAAGAACCTGTGACGAATTCCTTGGAGTTCTTGCCACCAATGCCCACGCGAAGTCGGTGGTACGCTTGTTTGCAAGGAAATGTTGCCTCGATTCCCTCTAAGCCTTTGTGACCTCCACTGGAGCCTTTCTCACGGAAGCGGATCGAACCCAAAGGCAGCCAGCAATCATCTACGACAGCCAGAAAGGGAGCTGCCAGCTGGTTCAGGGAGTCCAATGCTGCATGCAACTGAGGGCCACTGTCATTGATAGGCCGCTGAGGTTGAAGAATCAGTGCCCGGGTCTCACCGCATTTGAGCCACTGGGCACCTTGAAGGTCAGGGCAATCAGAGTCTACCTTCTCCACGGCCTCTTCTGATTCAGCAAGAAGGGCTGACACGACCCGGGCCCCTAAACTGTGCCGCTCCCGTCGTCCACAGCCCTCCGGGTTCCCCAGCCCGAGCAAGGCCAAGACACGAGGCTCTGCACCGTCACCAGAGGTGCGGGCCTTCTTCTTGGGAGGCTCTTCCTCTTCGTCACCCATCGTGGCCCATGTCAGGCAAACGGTATCCTATCGGTCCTATCCTTGACCTGAACCGCGCGAGAAATCCATGGCGGAGAGGACGCGCAATTCCACGAGTGCACGATGCGACCGGCAGCCGATAAAGGACAGGAGGTCTCTATCAAAACCTAAGAGGGCTTTGCTTCAGAAACCTTACAAGAGGGAAAACGCTCAGTCCCAGGCTGACCCTGACTCGACAACATGGATGCTACTGCAGCAATGCAGGCTTCGCTGGCCGGCTGGCAGTATCAAGCAGGTGGTGCCAGGGCTAAGCGTCTCTGCAAACACGAAACACACAGGCGGTGCGCTAACATGTCGTTTCGAAGGCCACCCGGAAACGCTACAAATCAACGTGAATCATCACAAAGGGTTCAGCTCCCGCATCCATCGTTAAGTACATGGATCATAGTATTGTGCATAACACATGCGTCGCGTTTTGACTTCCGTGAAGGACTTCGAGTTGCAAGAATGCTCGACATCGTGCTTGCAGGGTGTCGAAATCAGCTTTCAGTGGTGTAGGATTTAAGGTAAGGAGGGTCCGACAGTCCGACTTGCGTACCATAGCCGAGGTTCGCTCTTGCACTGACCGAAGAGATGCACAAACAAAGCTCAGAGCCACACACGACATTGGCCGGGCGCTCCAGCCATGAAAGCAATACGGCCTGCGGACACATTCTTTGGTACCCTTGTGATGAAACACTGAAGCAAGTCTCCGACGACCGGTTCAAGAAAGACGGCCGTGGGCATGCTCCGAACTCTTGTGATTTGAATTGGTATCGTCTTCTGACTGGTGCTACTCTATGTCACTCTGATGCTCGTGGAGCATGCTGGCGATGGTCATGAGTACGACGACGATGCTGGTGCAGATGGATGATGCCTAGCTAGACTGCGGCTAGACCACGGGCGGTGTTGGGCTTGCTGCTGATGGTGATGACGATGGTGGGCTTGCCGCTGGTGATGATGACACTACATGATAATGCTGACGGTGATGCTGCTGCTGGATTGTGGTTAGCTCGCTGGAAGCTAGAGAGACCACGTTGGTGCTGCTAGTTGTTCAATGTGGTTATGATGATGACAATGAGGATGTAGCTGGTGATGGGATCATGACTGGGATGACGATGATGATGATGATGCTGCTAATGATGATTATGATTCTGACTCTGACGACAGGAGCGACCATCACGGTGGTGCTTTTTCTGAGATGTATGATTGTCAGTGTTGGCGGTAACGGTACATTTCCGGAATGAACCGCTAGACATCATACCTGCAATCGCCAATCGCCATAGCTGCAGCTCTTACTACCAGAAGGAAACGATGCTGCTGCCTGTGCTTCTGCACCCCTCCTGCGACGACGGCAACGACCCTTCGTTCTACGTCTACGAGTTCTGTACTGCTTGCTGATTCCAAAGCTACCACTATAGTGGCTAGGTTATTCTTAGGGCGACCCGTGCAACTCTATCTGGTGCTGCAAACTTTCGAAGCACCTTTCAACCTCTGCAACTGTCTCACGTTGGAAACTTGCGGAATCGGAATGGCTAAACTTGCCACGGACGCTGTAGCGTTTGAGGCTTTGGGGTTAAGGTTTGTGTTTAACATGAACTCAGCAGTTTCTTCGGACGGGTTTACGCATACTCCAACTCCGTGACGCACGGTTCAAAGCAGTGTGCGCCTCCGTCCAGGTGACCCTGAACTCCTAAATGGCATCGAGTGCGGGGAGTCTTTGGGACCAAGATATCCTTTTCGTGGACTTAGCATTCACACAAATTGCGATACAGTGGTGCAATCGTTACTTTGCGTTGTTACAACTACTGGCGGCTAATTCGCTAGTGGATGTTTTGGATGCTGGTTTTCCTACATAGCACCTACTATGACCATTACACTCCTGTTGTTGCTACTGCTGTTGTCTCTTTCTTTCTTCAGCGCTCGTCTTGTCTCTCTGTCACTGTCACTGTCCTTGTCTCTGTCTCTGTCTCTGTCTCTCTCTCTCTCTACACACACACATACACACACGCAATGTTGTATATCTTTCGAAAGTACATTGCATGCGTTTAGTTTGATAAGTCGACACGGTACCTGAAATCCTTTCTGCTCAGCATCCTTACGGAGACGGGGTCTAGGATATAAGGGTTTCGACGAAAGCGGGCTCTCGGTATATGTGGGCATACGATTGCAGGTATTACGATGCTTGGGAGCTTTCCTTGAACGGCTGGCCCGGCACTGCTACTTCTCGAGCCTTGGAATGTTCAGTGTTCACATCACTCAGCATACTAAACTTAACCTTTAACCAACATCGCTAAGCATATCGTTGAATCGCAAGGCTAGCTTAGCACTCAACCTTCCCTCAGGTTGCACCGTTGCAAATCATTCGCCACATCCTTTGTTCCAGCAAATCCTCAGCAGCTCAGACATGGGCTGCCGTGCGGCATTCAAGCTTCCCAGCTGAAGCACCATTGGGTTTAGGATTTCACGGGTAGGTCTTCGATACTGTCCGATACAGCTGTTCTGAAATCCGGATGCTGTTTGTGATAATTCTCCTTGTGCTGAGGCTTTCCTTCTCAGTCTCGCGCTAAGTTGTGACAGTATCCTGCCCGAGGTTCATCCGTGGAATCACCTAGATGCTCGCGTCCTGCAGGCGCAAATGGCTGCCTCCCCATTCCTTGACCTGGCTTGTCAACATCACCAGAGCTGTCATAATCGTAGTCACGACACACATATCCGCAGTTCTCACAGTCCTAATCAGGCTGAACATATTCAACAAGTACTTCATCACCATGATGATCATCATCGTCATAATCATCTTCATTTAGGGCCAAACGTAGGGGCCTGGATTCGGCCCGCGGCAGTCCGGGCTCCATGGCTCAGGGCTTTAGGTTTCAGGGCTTCTTCAAACGGCGGGGGCCTGCCATGATCTTCTTCGTCGTCCTCCGACCCAATGTCGGCCTTAATAATCTCAAAAAAGAACGCCCTCCCAACTGAAGCCTGTAGACTCCATACATTTCGCGGAAGATCCACATCGGCCTTTGCCCCAGCCATCGTGCCAACGACTCCCAGGAGGTTCGGTCCACGCACGGTGCCGCGACCTTGGACTAATACTAATACTTGCTTAGTTCTCCGATGTTCTCTGACATTGCTAGGGTGTAAGATTGTGCAAGGCCTTGGGGCATTAGGGTTAATCGCAACCTGGAGTTTTGACATTTTGCGCAAGATGTTGGAAGTTCTGACGGCTTTGACGCAGGAAGTGCAAGTGCACACGAGGGCAGCGTCCCGTCATGATGACGACCTGTGCCAACGAAGCTCACAATCATGCACACCGAGACTGGCCATCGAAGTGCAGCAAATAACGGAAAGGGACCGTGCAGCAGGTTTCGATTGCCCGTCCACACGACACGGACTATGTCGAAGCCACCCCTAGCGGTTTCTGGCAAACGTCCCGGCATTCTGACAGCCGCAGCAACTCCAAGAGGGTGCTTTCCGTCATCAGAGTGAAAGTCCTGTAACTTACTCTGTTTGTGTTTGCCGTGTGCGTGACATGTTCCAGCTATACTAGCTGTTCCAACGTTTCTAGATCGTTCAGATCATGTAACTTGTGTGTTTGCAGCCTTGAGGTACCAGTTAGAGGCAGGGTTGGAGAGGCAGGATTGGAGACATGTGTGTGTGTGTGTGTCTGTGTTTGTGTGTCTGTCTGTCTGTCTGTCTCTGTGTCTGCGCCTGCACTTGCCTCCAGTGTGCCACACCCAACCTCGCCAGAAAATGTCACGCTCGGATCCCGACCCTCCACCTTGAAGGTATGGCACTGTCCACCTCAACGGAAGGGGTCACGCAGAAGTTGGAGCAATGCACTTCGCAGCGGATGCTACGCTGCGACATGTCACCGAAAGAAAGATGGGTGCCGGGCAGTGCTTCTTGAAGATGGCTTGCCTGCGGCAGGCACACGAGATCTCTGAGAAGTCTCAGCTTGGTCTGCAGCAAAGACACCCGCGGCGAACATTGAATGGCACAGCAGGCGCAGCTTTCGGCCTGGGAAAGGCGTCTCTTCAAAAGACTTGTGACTCAGAGACTCATGATCAGGATACTCGTGCACTTGTCCAGGAGAATAACTCCATGGCATGAAGGTCGTACCATTAGCCGCCGGAGCTCTTGGACAATTGCGATGATGGAGGTGGCAACTTCAGGCCCAGGCGGGGGAGAGGAAGGTGGAGGCGGCGGAGGTGGAGGCGGTGGGACTGCCGGGCTCTTTGCGTCAGCATCCATGTCGGAAGGCTACGTGCATCAAGCTATTCTAGTTCTCTGCTGCTGTGCTACTTAGCAGCTACGTCTCAGCTTCTGTTGTTCTGAATGTTCACGACTGATGCTCTTCGTGCCTGCGAAAGGTGCGAGGTTGAAAGTGATGCATGCGGTGAGACAGCCCATGACAGTGACTATGACAAGTTGCATGCAGTTGTTGCGGGGCTACGGACTCAGCAGAGTAGGAGATCCGCAATACGGTCAATTGATCACCAGTACACCTCATCGACGCAAGGTCCTACTGGGCTACTTAGTGCTTCACTGCTTCAGCAAAGCTGGAAACAAAGATAGCGGGAAAAGAGGCAAGCACCTTTTTCAGCAAGCCCTGAAGCTCAGGTGCTGCCGTCTCCGGAAGTGAAAATGGCCGCCGACCTGACCAAGAAGGACATTGTAAAAAGGCGATACTTCCCGCCATCCTGCGCACCCTAAGCTTGTAAGACTGGCCAGGGCTGGTGACTGCGCGTCACTAGCACGCACAAGCGCGATGCACTCAGAGAAGCAGCACGTTATCTTCGCCAGCCTTGGTTTTCTTCAGGCAGATGGGGTGTGGGTCAGGCTGATTTGGGGTTGCCGGGATGGTTAGAGCAGCTGCCCAGCATGCTGACGGCAGATGACAACCCCGGGCACTCCCACGACCAAAAGACGCCAGGTTGGCCTCATTTTTTACTCGCACTTCTTGGTCTGTAGGTCAATCTTGAATTAACTTTGGACTCCGTGCTACAGGTACTGAAGAGAGCACTGACAGCACGCCTGCATGTGCACGTTTTGGGGCCTGAGGGATCAACACAAAAGCCATAACTCAATTCGAGCACCAAAGTCTGCTAACATCCACTCGGGCCACCCATATCAAGATGTATTTTGCGACATGGGAATTTCTCAAAAATCACTGAATCAGCTGGAAACAAGCACCCCACCAGTTCAGGTCTGTACTGCGGACCGTCTGACTGCAGACTAAGTAAGCCCTTAACCAAAAGCTCCGATAAGGCCAAGCCTTTCCAGGAACCTCTGGCTCACACTCCATAGACCTCCCATAGCGTAAGTTTGAGAGATTCCCATCTGAGCCGTTCCGGGCACAGGAACGAAGAAAATTGAGAAGCCTGGCCGCTCTGCAGCCCTGGGTTCGGAGTTTTTGCTTTCGGTTTTCGGATCGGCTCTTTTCTCTGGGAAAGGGAGAGCTTCGAGTCTGGGGCGGAGGAGTTGGCAGATTTAGGATGGTGTTCAGAGGTTAGGAAGGTTTGGGGTGTGGGGTCGGGGTAGGACAATGACAATCTCGGCACGCCGTGCTTGTTGAGCACTTGTTGAGAATCAGGCGGCTGGTTGGGAGGCGAGTCGGCCTAGGCTTTGGAGCTTGGAGGACTGGACAAAGTCATTTTGGGGCCTGATTCTCCGGGTGCAACACCAAAGCCAGAATGCCTGGGTCCTGCTACCGGTCAAGCACGGACTTGCAAGTGTTCCCTTTAAGGAACTCGTGACTTGTGCATCTTGTGAAAGACTTGTTTCGACACATCACACATCACATTTCCATCCCCGTCCCAAAAGCTGGGATCAAGCAAACCTCAAGTCAGCTCATGGCGCTGTTGGTCCCAGGTTTGCGAGACCCAGACCTCCAGGAGTCATCACGTCGTCATCTTGACTCCGGTAATGACATGCTCGCCTTTGTAGTGCGCCGTGGCTGTCAAAGCCACAGTGAGTTCGCAGTGCTGATGACCGGCTTCGAGCCGTTCAAGCCATGTTCCAGCTGCCGCATAAAGGCGGAATCCACGCTGGGGTTCGTTTGCACGAAGCTGATCAACTTGCTGCATCTCATCTTGGACATAATCTTCTCCATATTTCGTTGCATGGCGCCCGCCAGGCGAGGACTGCCCGAGTCCGGTGTTGAAACGAGTAGGTGCTGGTGGATCAACTGTAGGATTGGGAACAGTGTCTCAAAGTGGTTGGCTTCTTTGGCACGAAGTGAAAGCTGCGTGAGAAGCATATCGAGAAGCTCGTGCTCACCTAAAATCGCAAGATGTTCGCATGACAAGCATGGTGGTGTTTGTGACTGCAATGGCCACTTACCTTCAACCCTAAAGCTTCTTGCATCCCAGGTTCCCATCGACCTTACAGCTTCACGCTGCTTCTTGTCGGGCTTCACTCGGCTTTGGTGACCTTAATAACCGTAGCAAAACTGTAGTTGTAGCAGACGTATTGCAGAATCATCGTAATACTTAGCAATAGTAGTGGTAGCAACACTAGTAGACGTAGGAGAAGTAGTAGTCGTCGTCTTAGCAGCAGAAGTAGCAGTAGCAGTAGCAGTAGCAGCAGCAGCAGCAGGAGCAGGAGCAGGAGCAGGAGCAGGAGCAGTAGCAGTAGCAACAGCAGTAGCAGTAGCAGCAGCAGCGGTGTAGTAGTAGTAGTAGTAGTAGTAGGGGTAGTAGTACTAGTAGTAGTAGTAGTAGTAGCAAAGCGCGCCCCCAGGCGCCTGGTAGTTTCCTGCTTCTTGAGTGGTTCTGCTGGTTCTTCAGGGTCAG